>JAHHFK020003220.1:0-250236 GCA_024533555.2 Aedes koreicus | reverse complement strand
TATGAGTACAACGTGGAGGCGATATACATTTATTCGTTCATCTAACTCCATGTTGAATGTACGCATATCGCCTCCGCGTTATACTCATATCCGTTATTATTTGCGATCTTGTGTTTACTGGGTAATGATAGAGATGATCTGAATAGGGCAAATTGTCCTTACCCAGTAACAATCAACGTTTTTTGGGGGTTCTGTAGACCATAATTTACACTTGTAGAATGCTATGCTTTTAAACCTGCATAAAGCATAAGATGTTGTTAAAAGATTACCGACGCAATGGAACCATTCTGAAAAGCATGATATGCGCGAAGTAGAAAAAATTAGCTCATATTTTTATACTGTTCCGCTTATGTCGTTAGATGAAAAAGTTTTTCGATTTCACATTGATCCTCACTCAGCTTTTCAGCAGCCCATAATAACGAAGATCAGTAACACTCAACAGAAACATTCTCTCCATGCCACGATTCCGCCACCAAGTAATGAAAACTTTCCTCAACCTACAACCTTCAATCATCGACATTTTCGACAGCCATCCAGCGGTTGGCTCTAATCTTGTGCCAGAAGAAAGAAAACCCTCCCATCAAATGGCTAGCCTCATTTCATGAACACACAACCCCGCCTCATTTCCTTTCACGGAACCAACCAACAGATTAAGCAACATCAACCGAACAAACATGCCTCCACATTTAACCATCTCGCTGTTATTGCTTTGAATACATGGACTGCTCGGCCAAGGAAAATAAAACTTTATTGACCCAATATCGCGGAATGCGTTTTGCACAACTTAGCACCAGCCGGCTGACGATAGGAACGATCAAATGGCTTCCCCAGCGCTCTAGTACCAACCAACCTACCAACAACAGGACGAACGAGCCATGAATAAAGAAAAATCCCGTAGATAAACAACGTAGAAAGTTAGGCATATGAAGCCATTTAGGACGAACGAGCGGAAAGAGGATTTATTCTAATTGCGTGTGAAGCTCGCTAGCTGGCTAGACACCCGCCCCGTGGATGGCGATGATGATGTATGAGCTAGGCGTTCGAGCGGGCATCGCACGCAACGTAAAAGATGTCTGAAGCCTGGGACAATCTGCAATGACGTAGATGGTCGAAAAAGTAGGCGACGTTGTTTTAGGTTTTTAGACAAACATTTACCCAAGTAAGTAAATAAGGTGACGATGAGGTAAGAAGGTTATTCTAAATTCAAAATAATGAAAACCATCTTGATGCATCTTAATCCGGCGATGTCTCTCTGGTGAGTTTTATAGAAAACAATATCCATAACCGCTGTATCTCAAAAAAGATACACAGACATTTAGAAAACATTCTACCAATTTACCAATTCTTTATCCGCGTCTTTAATTCAGAAGGTTCAACCGCATAAAGGTTGTACGGAATCAATTGCACCACTTTTAAATGGCTGTAGCCTTTTACCCGTTGGGTATTTTCTATTGAAATTTTTGGTGAAATTAGTTCAATGTGTATTTGTTTACGCTTTCACTAGCAGATGTGCAATCGTTGCGAAGATGGAGTCGGAAGAACAGCAGCGGCGCAAAGAAATTTTGCGCACGTACCTCGAAAATCCGGATCTTTCTCATCGGGCCATCAGCAGGAAGCTGGGAATGGTATATTCTACGGTGTCTCGTGTTTTCCCGTGTTTCGGTACCACGAACGTTTGATCATCGATCGGAAAGAAAAAAGTTGCAAAAATGGATCTCCGTATAGTGTTAAGGATCACAAGCGGGTAGTTCAAGCTTACAAGAGGAATCCCAACAGGTCAGTTCGAAGTGTGGCGGAGAAACTGAATCTAACCAAAACTTTCGTGCAAGATGCGAAAAAAACGTGAAGGACTACACACGTAAAAAGTCCAAAAGGCGCCTAATCGCGATGCACTTCAGAGCACGGTAGGTAAAACACGTGCACGGAAGCTCTACACCCAGATGTTGACGAAACCACATTGCCTCGTTATGGATGATAAGGCGTATGTAAAAGCAGACGTCTGGCAGCTTCCAGGGCTCCAGTTTTTCACTGCTCATCATAAATTCGATGAGGACGTTAGCAAGCAGAAGATGTCAAAGTTTGCCAAAAAATATATGATTTGGCAAGCAATTTGCTCGTGTGGAAAACGGAGCACCCCATTCGTGACAACTGGAACGGTCAATGGGCAGGTGTACCTAAAGGAATGCCTCCAAAGGCGTCTACTTCCTCTTCTGAGGTCACACGATAGTCCTACGATTTTCTGGCCGGATTTAGCCTCGTGCCATTACTCGAAAGAGGTTTTGGAGTGGTACAAGGCTAAGGAGGTCAATTTCGTGCCGAACGCACCGGAACTGCGGCCAACTGAAAAGTACTGGGCCATCATGAAACAGGCACTTCGGAAGCATCCAAAGGAAGTGAAATCGGAGGAAGATATGCAGAAAAAATGGATTGCCACACAAAAAAAAGTTGGTCCAAATGTTGTACAAGACCTTATGAGTAGTGTAAAGAAGAAGGTTCGTACATTTGGATATGGAATTGAAATTGAATAAAACATATATTCATAACATGTTTTATTTTACTCTCTGAAAGCTCGAAGATGATTGGTTGAACGGGCGAATTTTGCCGAATATTTGTGTGTGTCGCAATTTGATTCCGTTCTCCCTTTAAGCTTTACGGAACCGATATTTTATTGAGTTATATTGAGTTATTAATTATTTGAGTAACATAAAAAACGCCAACCATCATTTTGTTTGAAGTCCCGCTTGTTATTTTCAGTGGCCATTTTGTTCCCTTTCAAAACAGCCTTTTTGGGTTTCTACTCCAAAGTAGAAGATCCAAACCGTTTTATTAAAACAAGTGGCCCTTTTACGACATGTCAACTCTGAAGGCTCTCTAGGAAACAACACTGTCATCTGCTAGTTGTCTTAGCGTGTGAAGACTGTACTCGATAAAAATGAGACACACAACAATAATCACCGAAAATTGCCATCATGTTTGGTCGCAAATCTACAAACTTTCAGGGTCTTTATGGCCGAGTACCCGCGCTTTAAGTTTTGAGCAATAGTAAGGCCAATTTTGTTTTGATACTTTTACCCACTGTTTCCTAAAAGTCAGCTCGTTATCGAACAAATCGGACGAAGTTGATTGACTTATTTTGGTACAAAAACAACATTGTTATCTCTGCATCAGTCTATCACCGGCCGCGCGTAGTAGCAGGATGTCAAATCCGACCAAACTAGGGTCTCGCCTCCATGAGACCGCAAGAATGGCAGCAAGTGTTTCTGGAGGCACTCATCTCGGTAGATTTGCCCATTCATGGTACTCGTCGTGATGTATGACTGGCTGATCTCTCCACACCAAGAGTTGACCTACCAAACCAAGATCTTTTTGGCGATTTTTTACAACTTCTTCTTCCTTACCTCCTCAGAAACGGCCAACCGTGATGTGGCAATGTAAAACTCCTGCCCACCAATTGCTTCGTTGTAATTCGGTTAATGGAACTTCAATATAACTCAATTTAGTCACAATCAAGTCACTGTAACCAATTATGGTAGTTTTCTGTTGCTTTGAAAGTCTCGTTGTCCATCACGACCAACCTCGGTTTCATCAATCACTCTCGGTACAGCTTTCAGGCGAGAGTTTTGTCTAACGTTTTTTGTTTGTCGTTCCGGTTTGGTGCCTTCCTGAGCTTGTAGACGTGGAGTCCGATCGTTTTTTCGACAAACCAGATGGAAACCTTCGCCTTCTTCGTCACATCACGGATAGAAAGGTTTGGTCAGCGCTTAAACAGATTCAACACCTTCCTCGGCTTTCTGCCACTTCCTGATCACCACTGGGTCGTTAAGGTCTCCTTGAATGATTTTGAGGACACCGTCAAATGATGATATGGGAAGGTGCTCTAATGTGGGTCTATGGATCTAGGATTCGGCCTATGCTTAAAATTCGAAGTATATATTAATTCACTATTTTTACGCTGAAAATCGAAAATATACAGAAGTATTGTCTCACTGACATATCAATATGAAGAAAAATTAAAAACAGGAAATTTTTAACGCCGACTTCTAGATCCCAAGACCCATATTAGAGCACTTTCCCTTAATATGCAATACATGAAGGCAAAAAAGATTCCATTCAAACAAACTCTTTAGCTGGGAAACAACTTGGTCGTCCTGAAAAGGACGGATTCCAGATGGTGAGCATGGTCGGTGATTGAATTTTCGCGCCTTCTTCTCGGTCTTCTATGGAAGCAGGTTATTTGAATTCTCATGGTTGCGTCTTGACAAACCTCCAGGGGAATCGCCCTCGTTACCAGGCAGGTAAAGAGAGCAACCCATCTCTTTACAGCAACCCGACCAACTTTGACGAAGTACGGTCCGAAATAGTCTACCAGTATAGGTGAATGGTCGCTTGAAAGGAGTCAGTCTTACTCGCGGTAACAGTCCCATTCTTGGTAGGGAGGGCAACAATTTGTTCACCTGAATTTGCGATCTTACCATTCCAGTAGTAGTCTTGTTATGGAGTGTTCCTTTTCGAGGATGAGCGGGTATTTGGAGTCATACTCTGCATATTTGCTGTACGACCATCTACGTGAGGAACCGTCCATATCCGTCCATCACCGGTGACAATTTTTCCAGTGGATTAGTCCTCTCCAGTTTCTTCGGCTTTGTAATATTTGCTTGCGCGTTGTACTTCAATGTGGCCACTTCATCCGGATAAACATCAAACTGTATCAGCTTCAACAGAGTTCGTTCAGCTTCCTGTGATTCCAGCGTCGTAAGTCTTCCATCCTTTCCTGAGTCTTTATTGTGCCACTGTTTAAAACGAAATGATGAACGTACGCAACGCACCGTAGCAATCGTCGTTACCTCGAGAAATTATCAAAATTTACCAAAGGTTCCATTAGAAAATGTCTAAGCACTTACGATGTACGGAGTATTTCTTCGGTTTCCATTACTTCGGCTCGATAACCCTTCGGCCACTACTGTGGGTCATCATACAAGAACAGTAGTCCTGTCATGATGCGACTCTTTGGTTCGAACGACGAATATCCGTAACACATATTGGAATAAACCATTACAATCATTATAATGACTTCACGTTATATCGTCTGATTTTCCTAAATTGAAATAAACTTGAAAATTGTAGTCGAAACTAAAATACTTAAAACTGGAATTTTTTATATTATTTCTAAGATTTTTTTTATATTCATACTAATTCTTAAAACAATAACATATTATTTTTCAAATACTTTCATCATAAAAAATTGAAAATCGGTCCAATGGTTCAAACGTTATAATTCTTTGAGAAATATATATCTTCTAAATATTTCGTTTTATTGACCACCCTATTTAAAATGAATCACCCTAATGACAAAATTAAAAATTCGAGTCATATATTTTTCGAAAAGGAACAAACCTACCTAGTATTGCAGAATTCTAAGATCCACTTCATCTTTTTGGTTTCGAATTGAAGAATTATCAAATTTTACAAATGTTCCGGAACTTCCGGAGGACCATGACACGGCCACTTAGAGCCGTACATTGTTCTCCACATCGCTTTGCTTCTTCCATTTTATGTACAAATGATTTTGAAAAGAATCGTACTGCTTTAGGACGAGACTAATGTATTCACCATTCGATGTTCTGGATACTCCAGGAGGTCATAAAGTGGCCATATCTCGAAATTGTGGACTAATACGACAATTTATATATAAGGGGGCGACCACGGCGTAATGGTTAATATCCATACCTCTCACGCCAAAGTCACGAGTTCGAATCTCACCCCCGGACAAGTTACGAAAATACCCAAAAGAGGTATTTGAGTGACTACGACGGGAGATGAACCAGCCCGAGGCTGAAAATCTCGATAATCCAGAAAAAAAAAAAACAATTTATATAACATATTTGAAATCAGCGGCACAAAATTACCCGCAATAATTAAATGTTAATAACGGCTGATAAACACCGGCCAGTCTGTAGAGTCTCCTGGAAACGGAGGAAGTTCTTTAGAGAAAATAACCCACCTTGCATTAACGTGCTGCTGTGTTGGTCCACGCTGAAATCGCATAGGGTCGTAGTAGGTGACATAGGGGTCAGCTTGATGTAAAGAGATGCAACATGATGAGAAGTTAGAGGCAAATTCAATGATGATTCGCAAAGGGGGCGACGTAAGGGGTAAACATTGATCCTGGTTGAGGTAAACAGTTAAAATGATGCGATCGTCCTCCCATTGGAGAGGAAACAGATAGCTCATCTGTCTCGTATTGATGATGATTCCAGGGAATGGTATTTATTGCATTTAGATAACTTACGAATAATGTGCTGCTTTGGTCGGGGAGTCGTTACCTACGCCTACTTGTGTACTACCTGCTGGCTGTATTTCGTCCTGGCTACTATCAGGCATTGATTGCTTCGTTGGTTTGTTTGCACTCTGTCCTGGAACCTCGGTACAATTTCGGTCCTATAGGCATCAGTAGCATCTATCTGCTCTCGCTGAATAAGATAGCTGAAGATCGAAGAAATTACGCTTCATCGCACGCAAACTGACTGATTATTTCTTTCGCTGCTTCTTGAACTCTGCTTCCTCTTTTTCTCGCTGTTGTAGTTACCGCACAAGGAGTTTTTGTATTTGTATTTATTGTAAACATTCATCCGACGGCAAGGTCTTAATGAAGAAAACTAAACTAAACAAGTATTACACACTGCCCAAAAATGGGAAATAAAATTAAAATAAAACAGAAGCAATAAGTCATAAAGATTCCGAAGGCGGTTTCAAAACACGTTAATAGAGATGTTGAAATCGAACAGACTATAGTTTTCGTGGAACCTTCGACTTATCGAATCGACAGGGTTGATTGATCCGTACTGCGTTCGTCTCGGTGGTTGGCGAAATAGCTCTCTAGATCGCAGTGCTCGTTGAGGGGCATAAATGTTGAGCTGATTGAGCAATGCAGGGCAGTCTACTTCGGAACGTAAAATCTTGGCACAGAAGATGGCTTGGTTGAACTTGCGTCTATCCACTAGTGGCTCAATACCTAGCACAGAAATGTTCGTAAGGTGGAAGCCGTGATGGATCGGACCACGGTAGAGTACGCAGAGCGCACCTTACAACTGTACTGACTCGATTCGTGAAATCTACACTGCATCATACGGTGACCAAACGGCAGACTCAAACTCCAAAATATATCTGACCAACGAGCAATACAAGGATCGCAAACAAAGAGGGTCGCCAAACTCACTAGATATCTTGAAAATGAATCCAAGTTGGCGATTTGCTCGATCTACTATTACCGAATAGTGCATTTTGAATGTGAGTTGATAATCTCCCAAGCAACCAAAAGTTCTGATAAAAGGGTGTTTTTGGCTTAACCAGCTAATCGAAGGATTATGATGAGAATTCTATTCAGCTTACTTTTTAAGTAATTAACCGAACTTTCTAGTTCGCATTCACTAGCAGCATTCTTATAAACTTCCAAAGAAAACTTTGAAGTTCACAGAAGGTTCGTTCAAGAGGTTGTAGAGAATGCTATTCAGCTTAAAAAGTACGTCAAACGAACTCAACAAAACAAAAAAAAAGACATATGTGTGCGACATTTTTGTTCTTGTTTTTGTTCTAATCCTGCCGAAAATTTATTTTTAGAGTGCTGTGTGTAATGAAATGATGATTGAGTTCAATTTGATGATATTTTCTTAGTTAAATTAAATTTTTCATAAATACTTACTAGCTAGTTTCGAACTCGAGTCCTCCTCTTTAAAACCGGGATACTTACCACTGAGCCATAGGGACTGGTTGGTTTATGTTACGATTTTACTCGAAGCGTTGATTCCATGCATTAGTACTTTTTTGTTCCCTATAATCCTACATCGTTTTGATTAATTTAGAATCACGCTATGTAACGACTCCTCAGTTTGAGTGTTTGGGAATATAGCCATGTAATTCAAATTAGTAGCCAAAATAGGATTACCCTATAAGGTCAGTACAAATACTTATATTGAGTCTTACCGAACAAAATCAATCAGACACTGCTTAATACCTTTGTACCAATATTGTCCTCCAGCAACTTTAACAATTTCGGAAGTTTCTTTGCCAGGATGTCTTCATAAGCGGAACGGGCAACCTTTTCCCGAATAAAAATTTACAATAGGATTACAATACAAAACCATAAATTTATAATCAGTTTTGTTGTTGAACTGCAAACTATACTGTTCATGTATACTTCTACTAAAACGTCACTATTATCAGTATAATTCATAGACAATAAAGTCTATTGTAGTGAAAATTTTTCCAGTAAAAAGACAATAAAATAAATGGTTTTTGTTTGAAACTGTTCGAGAGAAACTTGATTATTTAATTGTTACGATACATAATAACCCTGCATTTCTATTGTAAAATCGTCATCAACAATAGATTCCATGGGAAAAAAAAAAAAATTAAAATATTATTTTTAATAATAAAAAAAAATTTTTTATATACTATTTTTTTTTTTTTTTTTCTTCTACAAAAAATATAATTGTTTTTATATTTTTTTTTAAAATAATTTATTTTAAAAAAAAAAATTTTTTTTTTTTTTGTTTTTTCCAATACCCCACACACAAACCATTTTATACAATACAGCTTTTTGAGAGACAGCTTAATTTTTCCCCACCCCATTAACCCAAAAATTAATGTATAACTAGCGATTTAAAATTGGTTAACTGTTGTAGAACCCCTAGTTCCGTAGTAAACCTTGCAGTCTTCGCCTTGCTATGCACTTTTGCGCTTTTCAGTACCTAGTAGGGTAACGGGATGTAATGTTAGGCCTGCTCCTCAACTCGGCCTATGTATCAAATATGTCATTAATCCAGTGATAATCGGCAAATTTATGTTTGCATCATAATTATCGATATATTTTGAAGCAGCTGAGACATTATTTATCAATTTAAAGTTGTACACTTGAGTGATATTGTCAATTTTATTGACTTTTTAGCTACCATAGAATCACTGGTTAAGCTGAACAAATAAACTTCATGATCTTCATATCAGCAAAATTTGGCTAAATGGAACCGATATGAAAAGTGATGCATCCTAGATATACAGAAATAAGTTACACGTTATACATTAATGATTCGGTGAGAAAAACTAACAATGATTTCTCAAGAAAACTGTAGACCCAATTTTAGGGACACATTTCCAACTACGCTCCCAACTATGGCCTAATGAATTTATTACATAGTAAACAGTTAATATTCATAAAGTTTTCAATGGAAATGTATGAAAACGTAATTGTACATATTCCTAAGGGCTTACTCAAACCAAAATCTGAAAAACAAATTTCAAAAAGTAGGAGTTGTAATGCTTTGAAATGAAATGTCCAAACGAGCGCGGGTGAAAATTATTTAGGTGTAATAAAGTAGCTTTATCTTAATTTAATTTGTGAAATTTGGTGCTGAGTATAGCAAAAATAACGTAAAAAGGAATGCCTAATAAGATAATAAAAATAAACTTTACGACGATTCTTTCGAACAAAAATTCTGAATGATGAGACGAAATTGCAACCACGAATAGACCCAATATGGCGCCTACAGACCGACATTGCATCCATATTAGTCGAAAGTTTTCGGCTTAATAAAGTTAGTCGGTTAACTTTCCATGGTTCAGAACTGTAATCGTCTAATTAGGCATGTCTTAGCAACCGTATACCAAGTTGAATTTCGTTTCCAGCTCAGTTACATTATGAGTTATGATTAAAATTGTAAACGACCGCTGCATAATAGGCTGAGTTAAGGGACATGTACCCTATCTTTGTTTTTGTTTTGATTCGCTATGTTGTTTTGACAGAATATTTGAGGGTGTATTGGTGTGAGTTACGTTATTAGGGGCGTATCATCCCAAGCAACACAGCTTGTTATAAACAAGTTGAAAATACTGTCCAATGACAAATACATGCAATTAATAAGCAATTAACTTCATTTCATACTTTAATATGACGTAAAAAGCACAAAATATGCAGCCTTATTAAACAAAACGCTAAAAAAAAACCTCATACAAAAATATAACAGCGCCAGGTATGGGATTCGAACCCTAGTCCTTGGCGTGAAAGGTTTGTAGCTTCTTTACTATACCAAATCCGATGATTGAAAAGTCTATTCTTAGTATCTTTGATTTGCTTTTCGTTGGCAATGAAACCACAATCTTGTACAACAAATCCATCCTTATGTCACTAAATATGTTTTGCAAAACATGGTTGATGTCCTGTTATTTCAACAGTGTTTAATACTATCTATAAAATCTTGTCCTGTTTATGTTTTATAAATGTATAGAACGATGTTTTTACGAACAACTATAAGGAATAAATCACTCGCAGCAGTGAAAAAAGTATTTTTAGCTTAATCATAGTCAGAGAAAACTGGTTTGGCCCATTGATCTTATAAAATATGAATGATTCAAACCGCTCAGAACGTGACATATTTCGCAAAACACTTATAATATATTTATAAAACAAAATATTATAATTCATTCTAAAATCATGATTTTCTTTGAGTTACTTGGGATTAAGCTTGGGACCGAGCTTGGGACCGATGTGCTAGTACTTCCTGAGCCAAAAAATATATTCATTTCCTTCATGACTATCCAACCGTTAATTAAGCTAACAGTTTTTTACGATGGTAATAAAATAAGCCGTTCTTTTTTAATGTTTTTGAAAAATTCATTCTTTGCTCTTGTATCTTGTCAAACTTGAAGTACAACACCAGATCACTCTTCAAATGTAAATAATCGTTTTTACATTTTCTAAAGTTTTACTCAGAACTTTACGTGTACTTCGAAAAGTAGGAAAGTAGTTCAACATAGATGTATTGTAAACTTTTGCGCTGAATAAAAGTACGGTTGGTACTTTTATTGAACTTTGTGTTAGAGATTTTTTGAAGTTCAAATCAAGTTCTCAACTATCAACATATGAACTTGAATAGCAAGAAAAAAATGACACTTTAAAGAAAATTAAGTTCTGTTTGTAGGTGAAGTGTCTTGTTAGTCAGCAAAAAAGTTCCATGGAACTAAATTTCAACTGAATGTGAACTTCTGAGTTCTCATCTCAAGTAAAATTCGAACTTTTGGTTGCTTGGGCTAGCATCTCACCCAAATCTTTGACATTATCAACTCGATTTAGTACAGTGCCATTTATAGCATAGTTATGTATGATAGGATTTTTCGTTCTTCGAAAGGATATGACACAACATTTGGACACACTGACAGAGAGATGATTCAATTTAAACCATCTGAAAAATACATCAACCTGTTGTTGTAATTGAAGACAATCGTCGGTGCTCTTAACGATTATGTAGATCTTCAAATCATCTGCGTAGAACATCAGACAGCAGTTTTCGAGGACGTGGGACACATCATTGAAAAACAATGCAAACAACAACGGTCCCAAGTTGCTTCCTTGCGGTACCCCACATCGAGGAATGAATGGTGCAGATATGGCTGGTCCAATTTTCACGAATAAATGGCAATCAGTTAAGTACGATCTTAACTACCTACACATTCTCGAAAATACTCCTAATCGCTCAAGCTTGGCTGACCGAATATCATGGTTAACCGTGTCGAAAGAAGCCTTTATGTCTGTCTAAATACTGCCGACTTGTCCTCCTTGATCCATTTCCTTAATATAGAACGACGAGTATTCACACAGATTTGTAATGACGGGACGTAGCGGAATGAATCCATGCTAAGATATCGAAATGTTCGATTTGCAGGCCTGGAACATAACGTCATTAAAGATGATTTCAAAGCATTTCGATCCAGCAGGTAGAGAGGTTATTCCACGGTAATTCGACACAACCACTTTATTGCCTTTCTTTGAGATTGGCTGCATGTATGGCATCTTCCAAGCGTTCGATAAATGCTGAGTTCAAAGGGAGAGGTTGAATATGGTTTGCAGAGGTGTAATTAGCATGCAACTGCCATTTTTCAATATGCAGACAGGAATGCCATCCGGATCAGGTGTTACAGACGATTTCAGCTTCTTCAGTGCATTCTTTCAGCTGTTTCCTGGATTTTTTCAGCCGATTGATTCTTTTGACATGGGCCAAACAATCCAACAACAAGCCAGATCCCAACAGGCCGAACTTTTCACAATCCTTACACCGTATCATGCACCATTCGGCCTTGTTTTTACGACCAGAAGCACCACAATCCATCTTTTCCGCTCGATCATCGTCGATCGCAGAAGCTTTTACATTTGCTCCCGATAACATCACAGATATTGTCTCATATTCATCGCAATCATTTTGAAGGTTAGCTGCACCTTCTTCTGCAGCCCGTGTCCACGATCGTGTTAGCCTTGCGATTGATCTCTGAAGCATTCCAAATATCCGATAAATCCTTTTTTTTTGTTTAAACAATATTTTTCCCAACAATATGATTCCTTCTAGCAAACCCCCCCCCCAACCACAAAATCCCCCCCAAATTAACCACAACTTTTTCCCCCACCTTAATTTATTCTCAAAAAAAAAAATAATTATAATTAAATAATAATTTTTTATAACAAAAAAAAAACCTCCTTTTTTCCCCCACCTCCCCCCCCCCTCCTCTCTTTTTTTTCTTCCCCCCCCCCACCCCCCCCTGAACCCTCCCTCCCCCCCTCCCCCCCCCCCCCCATTCCTCCTCCCCCCCCAAAACCCATTCTTCCTAACCTAAAAGGTTCTACTAGACTTTATTCGTTGAAAAATATGACACATGCTATCAAACATAAGACCAGAGACCGAAATTTTCGCCTACTTGAGAAGAGAAACGTCCTTTTCCACCCGCGTGGAGAAACAGATGAGAATGTGAGAAGCGAGAGACTATTATACACTCACAGCAGTTTTCGCGAGAAAAACAACAGCGATTTATAATTTTCGGAGAGCATGAGTAGCTGATAATTCGTTTCTTTTTCGGTGGTTTCTAGATGCCGATAATTATTTTTCTCTTACTTTTTGACACCTGAAAATGCACCAGTCTTCATGTTTGTTTTATTCTGACATTATTATTCGATAAAAAGCCAAATTTTCTTCATGTTGTGGGCAAACAACAATTTGTATATTTGAAGCAAACTAAATAGAAGATACTTCTGGTTCATAATGATGATGATTATGATGATGATGATGATGGTCCCGCCTCTTACCCCTACAAAGGTTTGAGCAAGGCGATTTTTCTATTAGATAATTTATTTAACAACAATTCAAACCAGTCAGGCAAAAAATGAACGAACTGATTTCATCTACAGATATAAACTTCTTCAAAAACTGTTATTTGCTTCACAGTGATATTATTGTGAAAAGCTATTGATATCAACCACAAAAGTTTGCAAGTATTCCCAGTGATCAGGAAATACTATTACAATTCAAATCACAGATGATAAGCCCAAAAAAATTTAATTATCACAAGGACGATTAAAATTTTATTGTATTCATATGGTAAGAGCACCACTTTAGCCTCACACATCAAATGGCTGGAGTTAAGGAACATGGAGGTTTTTAACTTACTACAGGTGAAAAAAAGAAATCAATATCATTCAGCGTTCATCTTGCGATATGGAGCGGTTCAATGTCAAGCAAAAATACTGAATATTTTTCGTTAAAACGGAACACTTGCAATAAAACTTGCTGCTTCTCTGAAGGCTTCGAGTTACCACTTTTCTGTAATTTATTAACGTGACTTTTACCCATTGGGCAGTTCGGCAAAGAAAAAAATGAACAAATATTTGCGTATAAATAATTGAAATGACATTTCTGGATTTACCACTGATCTCTTTTTAGCGCAATAGGTACTACTTAGAGGCATTCATTGAGATACACCAGATTATTTTTTCGTACGAAGTATGCGTACCGTGTACAAAAAATTGTACAAAAATAGGGGAAAGTGCTCTAATTTGGGTCTATGGATCTAAAATTTGGCCTATCGATAAAAATTGTCTGCTTTTATTTTGTTTTAACATAGATATGTCAATGAGACAATACTACTGTATATTTCGGATTTTCAGGGTAAAAATAGTGAATTAAAATTTACTTCGAATTTAAGGCATAGGCCGAATTCTAGATCCAAAGACACACATTAGAGCCTCTTCCCCTAATTCATGCTATTTGGAGAAACCGTGCAAAATCTTATCCGGCTGTTCAGTGACTGGTAAAAAGTAATGGAAATAATGGGGGTTCAGTGGTGTTGAGGGGTTAAGGAGGATCAAGGGTAGTTAGTGGGGAGGGGGGGATCAAGGGGCAGTAAATGGAGGTCATGGGTGGTTAAGGGACAGTCAAGGGGAGGTCCATGGTGGTCAGACGGAGAGTCAGTGGTGGCCAAGGTAGTCAGTGATGGTCAAAGGGTGGTCAGGAGGCAAGGGGTATTCATGGGTGCTCAAGGGGGATCAGAGGGTCAAGAGTGGTCAGTGGAGGAGTGGGGGGTCAAGGGGCAGTCAAAGGAGGTCATGGGCAGTCAAGGGACAGTAAACGGAAGGTCAGGGGGCAGAGCTGGTCAGGGGTGGTCAAGGGGGATCAGGGGGGTCAGAGGAGAGTCAATGGTGGTCAAGGGGATCAATGATGATCAAAGGGACGTCAGGGGGGAAGTGGCAGTTATGAGCGGTAAAGGGGTCATCCATAACTTATGTAAAGGATTAAGGAGGAAGGAGGTGGGTTTCAACATTTCTTACAAGGGGATTTTCTTATATGAGATTCAATTGTTAGATTACTATTTTTACTTAGTCAGGTTTTAGTGGAGACGGGGTTATCTGAAAATCTTATATCGTCTTACAAAGCGCGAGTGAAGGAGTCTAAACATCACTCACAAACCCTTATAATTTGTGGATAGCCCCACGTCCCCTTTGAGATGCAAAAACGATGAAAAGTACGAATTAAAAAAATACCTTATGCAATGTTTATTAAAGAATACAACTGCCTTGGTAAATCATCTAATTTTTATGAAAATTTCATAGAAAATTAAGTAGTGGGAGTTTTTTATATTTCTCATTTTTTTCTAAGTCTTAAAGCGATTCAATCCTTGTCTTGATCCAATGACTTTGCTAGAGCTGTTTGAACAAGATCTTTGTTTGATCTTATCTTCAGAACATTTTCCAGGTTAGTTCCACTGATGCGATTTCTGATCTTAGTGAAAACTAGATTGAACTGACTGAAATCTCGCTCAACACTGCATTGTGTATCCGGTGCTCCCAGTATTACATTTATCAATTTCCAAAGTTCTGGGTCATCATAGCGCTGTTTGGCCCAGAAATCAATAATATCGAATCCGTTTTGGTCAGCGTCCTTGCGAGGTTGGTTTTGGATAGTCCTTATTCTTTGCTCTAATGATGAAACATTTGCAGCCACTTGAGTTCCTCTACCAATCCTCTGAGAAAGGAACTCGTTCAAGCTGAACCGAGTAGTAGACGTGATCGCTGTGTTTTGATTTGGAGAAGACGGTGGACCAGCCACCGGTTCCTCAATAGGCTGGATGGACAGATTATTGAGTTTTTGATGAACATGGAGAAGACATTCCTGAAAATATATGTTTATTATAAAAATGTAACCCCATCTTTCCTTACACGATGTTTTCCTGCTGTGACGAAAACAATCCTGAACCACGGAAGGAGAACCAGGGGTCGATATATTGTTCAGAAGGGACAATTTCCGTCGTTGCATGGCATCCATTATACCGGTTTGAAACATATTGGACTGAATGGATGCCACTCGTCCAAACGCTGTCATCCAGTGTCCAATAAAGTCGCTGAAGGTGCAATTTAGGCTTTGAATTGCAATGGTGCAATCGTAAAGTGGCTCGAAAGTTTCCACGTAAGCACGAAAGGTAGAGGAAACATATTACACAAATTATACCCGTTAACGTTGTTTGACAACAACTAAACAAAGAAAACTGTTTATTATTCGATATGAGCTATCCCCCGAATAGTGCGGTGAGTGGTGCCTTGCACATATCATAATTTTTCGGCTGTCCATCCAATTTAGCTGCTATTTTTGAATGTGAGGTTAACCATAAACTGGTCCCCTGCAGAAAATCTGCTCAATTAGTTGGAAAACAGTCAAAAAATTGCAGTGAATGGATCTCTCCACCCACCGCGTGATTCGGGAGATTCCTCTACTAGTACCACCCGCTCAACCAAATACTCACCACACAGCCTACCACCCAACATCACCCCCACACCCCCTCCTATCACCTTTAAACACACAAACACTTGGCTTCACCTTATTTTAGGTTTTTGATCATCGTAAAAAATAACAAAAACCCCCCCCCCCCCATTCCCCCCCCACCCAAAAATATATATATATATATATATATATATATATATATATATATATATATATATATATATATATATATATATATATATATTTTTTTATATATATATATATATATATATATATATATATATATATATATATATATATATATATATATATATATATATATATATATATAAATATATATATATATTCCTTCCCTCTTTTCTCCGGGGACGACGCGAATCGTAAGCTATTTTCCGCTTCGCACGTACTTTCCACCGAAGGGTTTCCGGCGAGTGATGCTATTTTTGTGTCCAACCAATCGCATTCAAATGAGCAGGCTCACTATCATCTTCATTTTGACATTAGTATGATTCTGTGACAAGTACTATTATGCCCTATTCGCAGGGAGGCAAGTCTTTTTATTACTATGAAATTCTTCAGACATGTAATGTTTCGAAAACATTTAAGATGTCGTCTCTATTTACAAAGCGTTTCTTATACTTGAAACTTGGAGATTTACCAGTAGGCTAAAAAGTTCATTAATTTTTGGATCTAACTCATGGATTTTTGCAACAACATTGAATTCAAATTCCAGTGACAATTGCGGTTTGGTGTGGAAACGCACAAGTCTAGAACATAGTCTCAGTCATCACAAAGTTTATTAAAGCCGTAGACTGATCATATTATCATCTTTTTACTTGGCTTGCGTATCACAATCAGCATATTGCTTATCACATTCATATTATTGACCACTCTTAATATTTAAACAAATTGTATGTCTTTGCTGAAAATCATTTGGTGGCCAAGCTCCAAATAGAGCCAGCTCCCTTAATCGAAAATAGAGATGTTATAAAAAATATTTTGAATTTTTTGTGCAGCATCTATAACTCCAAAAAAAAAACTAAAATAGGCTCAATTTATTACAACTCAATTGCTACAAGAAAAAAAAATACAAAACAAAAGAAACTAGGTTCTCTTAACAAGCTGTGGCATAATTCTCCGCAATCCAATAATTTTGTGTGGGAAAATTACACTGTACAGTTTTCGATCGCCGCCGGTTCTATGCCACGCAGTTATGTCATCCCAGCCGTCTGCAGTTCTGCAACGTAGATGGACTTGGTACCGTCCGAACCATCCTTTCTATTTTAACACCTACGCTTCTCTCAGTCATGGTCGTTCTGACCTCTTTTAAAACAACTGACCACGCTACCGTTTGCAAGCTGAACTGGCTGCAGACAGTCAGTGAGTGGTCTCACAAATGGACAGGAAAATAATGAAATTATAACGAGCGTGCCTTAATAAATGTGTTCATTTAAAACGTTATTAAGTTTAATTGCATCCGTGAGGGGGCTCTGTTCTGATGCGCTATCAGAAGCCAAAAAAAAAAATGCATAGCAAATGCAGTTTTCCAGAGCAGCGAAACGACAACAAAACATACTCACAGATACAAATTATTCAGAAGAAGCTTTTAAAACTTCACGAATCGTCTTTTGTCTTGCATTCAGGTGTTAACAATTAGCGTACTTTTTATAGCAGCTCGCGAAAAGCAACTTCTGCCAACTTTGTAATGCGGTTGAATGATCGAGTTACTTCGCTTTCCAGTCTGGGTGCGTTGAATGATCGTTGGTATGAAGAAAGAAAATTTCGGTTGGATATGGGTGAGTAACTAGGGGTCTAATAGCGTAGTTGGTAAAAACGTCGATTTACATTCCGGATATCATGGGTTCGATTCCCGATACAGCCCTGGAGCATGAGCGTAACATTATGATGCTTACCACACCACCACTATAGCAAAGAAAAACTCTTAATTAAGAGCTGCGGATGTGCTGCAAAGAACAATAAACTGAGCAACAGACAAAGCCGCCGAATTTATGACAAATAGAAGAACTAGTAATTTTCTACATAATAAACCGCAAGCCCTCCTAAACAGTTGACTAAGCCGGAAATCAAAACTTTTGTTGTCTCAAAGCCAGACATTATTCGCAAACAATAACACCCTTGGTTTCGATACTGAAAATAAATGATGCAAGTCTACGACGGTGACATTTACACCTAATATTCATTACCACGTAGCGATAAGTTCCGCCCATCACCAGTCACACTGTTGAGTTCATTAATCACCCATCGATAACTGTTGAAATGTGGTAGCTGTGTAAGTATTGCTTTCCACTCTATCTCCGTAAGCCTATTACAAAAATCCATCAGTGAACGAAACGAACGACGTAGCAGAAGAGTTTCTGATGTCTGATGGACCCACAACAACACCTCCCGAGAGTGAACGAGTCCAAGGCGCGTGACGCATCGCAACATCAATCCTGGCCCTGTCAACCGTGCATAAGACTGATGGATTTCAGCTACCTGTTCCTGTTCGAAACGATGGATGCCAAATTCGCTTCCTAAGCTGATTCATTCATTAATCCCGGAGTCATCCCAAAACAGCAGAAACTCATTATCAAAAGTGGCACTAATAATCTTTAGGGTGCACCCGCATCGGCCCATTTTCGTCACTTCTCCGGCTGACTCTGGAGCGAGTTTATAAGTCTAATAATCCGATCGAAAACAATCACCTCTATTTGGCTACCTGTTTGGACTGGTAAGAGAGACGTACCTACGATTGTGGGGGAGGAAGATCGAAGGTGTAGGAATGCCGAAGCCAGACGAAAAAAAAAATTAGAGATCGATATCCAGACTTAATCTTTGCAGACTACTTTTCAGATCTACATCAATGCTTGACTGTGCACAAGGTTACTACCTGTGTTACGAACGAATCTGGAGGTGGAGGGATTGTGTTGTTTATTTGATTTTTTCCCTTCGCATTCTAGACTTGATTATAGGAAAGTACAAGGAGAAGCAAAATGAGGAAGTTGTCGAGACAGAACCGTAATAAACTGTCCAGCGCAAACAAAAACATGTAAGCGTGCAGTAAATTTTTGAAATTTTTAAGATCTGACCTTCTGATAGGTGGGTCATTTAGGTAATGCTATTTTCCATGATCTCGTAGATTTTTTTTCAGCTTTGTAGCTTTGTTGTGAACACAGTCAAATTGTGGCAAAACAATTTAAAACAATCTGGCAAAACAATAATTAAATTATTCGAGTTAACAACAATAAAAACCAAATTGGAACAAATTTATTCGATAAATGAATCATGAATTTCCTGGAAATTGATGGAATTCAATAAGGTTATCTAAAAAAATGCCGAAATTGGTCTCCGATCTGCAGTTCATTCGCATTACATTTTTTATTTGGTGTATTTATTTTTCCACATTTCAATTATTTCTTATACTTCAATATGGCGATTGAAAAAAATCACAGTTTTGCAAAAAAAAAGCCAATTTATCTCCGCAGTTACTATTATAAAACTACTATTTGGTCATTTGGTGACTTCTCTCAATGCAAATTTGCTGTTTAATGCATTTACTGGAGGCAAAATGGTTTTAAAATGCTTTTTCAACTGACCATAATAAGATAATATGAATGAGTCTTAAGACGGCATTTCCAAACCACATTTTACGAGTTCATAAATTCGAAATAAAACCGTTGAAAGGAGTAAAAGGAACTTGAGAAAACAAGGTTTTAAGATCGTTGTTAATAAGCTGTGTAGCTTTTCATGGACCTGACTAAAATATAAAAGCTAATGGCACCTCTTGGTGCCAAAATAAAACCAAATTGATGTCTAGTGGCTTTCATAGAACTTTAATAAAACTTAATAAAGCTGAATGGTTTTGGCAATGTTACTTGGGTTACTATTGGATCAAATTGGTTTAAATCGACAGTGAAGTTAAAAAATAGTCAGTTTAAAAAAAATGTTTTTCCAATGATATAAGTGGCTTCAACAGCATGCTTACTGTTGGTTTAAACCGGTACTTATTTGTTAATATATTTCTGGGCATCCCCTTAGAACCAACTTAATGCAGAATAATCGGAAAACAAAGATTAACAAGAATTGTGCGTTTTGTTTACCAAAATGAACCCTGTCGCTATACCAAACCATTTTATTCAACATCCCAATGAGTTTTTGTAGCAGTGCAGAGGATTTATCGGCTTCCAATAAAGCAAGTGGGGCTTTTTTTTATTATCGTACAGGCTTGTCAAAACAAAACCAAAATTTTAAAAAAAATTTTTTCCCTTGTTCTCGTAACACAACCCAATATAAAACAAAATTTCACCACACCACTCACTCTTCAAAATATAACCCCCCAACACAACATAATATAACAAATTTTTTCCCCCCCCAAAAAAAAAAAATTTTTTTTATAACTAAAAAATTATATTTTAAAAATTTTTGCGTTGACACATTTTTTTATTTTTTTTGAGTAATGCTCGAATAACTATGGGCCCGTCACTCATCTTCATACAAAAATTAAAAAGTTCCTAAAATTGTCGTCTTCTTGTTTGCTCGTACGTTTCTCAGATGGTTGCTTGGTTTGTCTTCCATTCGGTTGGTTGCCGCTAGGTAGCTCACTTTTAAAATTAGTTCGTTTTTTAAGGCTCAACTGCAAATCCTTTAAGGAGTCGATGGTTAATTAATTTGTTCTTTAACAATAGCCAACGGCGTATTATTGTTTCTACGTGCTTGATTGTCAAAGGCTTACGTTGTCATCCTTGTGTTTGGTGGGTGGGGGGGGGGGGGGGGTGGGGGGGCGGGCCCCCCCTCCCATGATGCATCGACCCCCCCCAAATAAAAATATAATTTTATATTATATTTTTTTTTTTCCGTTACCTCCTTTCCCCCCTCGGCCTGTCCAAAAACAATTATTTGTTTTGGTTTCTTTATTATTATTTATTTATTTCTAAATCAAGGAAATAACACTTTATTCTTTTAATTTCTACTTATTTACTAGTTTTACAATCATTTCTTATGTCGTGAACTTCGTGTTGGATTCGTACTGTTGGAAGATTTCCGTTTCATTGTTTTATCGAGAGGAAAGTATACAATATATTCTAGATTTTTTGATTCATCAGAGAATTAATTTACATAAATGCTTTGTTCGTCTTTTGGAATAAACGCATGATATTTTTGTGTCCCTGGAATTGGAACAAGATTATTTAACCTTTCCAGTAACATTTTTTCAGCGTCTGTGTAATCTTCATCGTTTGCATATATAAATTGCCAGTCTTTTTTAAACTGTTGTTTTACTTCTTCTGATGTCGCCCAGTCATAAAATTGTTTAGCGCTATTTATTTCTGCAGTCTTTCTAAGACATGCGTCCTTAGCCATTCGTTTTATGATGCTACCTATACCATCACATGGACCTTTCCCGTGAGACGTTGGAAAAAAGTGCCATCCTGCTAAAACTTTATTAATCAAAAAAGTGTTGAGACTTGTATCCGCATGTAAATTTAAAAAGCAATTAGTTTTATTCAAAGCATCAAACAAGAATTTCATATTTTCTTGTATCATGCAAACACAAACATTCATTGCTGATGAATCATTAGTATAAACACATTGTTTAGGCCTAAGTTGACGTTTCATGACGTAAATGAAACAGATTCATGTTCATTTTTGCATAATTCTAAATATTGTTTATATAATGTATCCAACGGTGCAAGCAAAAGGCGCTTTTGAAAGTTTTGACGAATTCCATTGGGTAATTTTATAGAAATTGTATCTTTCAACCCAGGAAATGGCCGATTGATGTCGTCTCTGAGATAAAAACTATTAACCTTTTCTTGAACATCTGAACTATGTGACGGTCGCCCAGTTTTTGACAAAGGTTGAATTCCCAAATCGTACTTTTTCGACTCAGTAACCA
This sequence comes from Aedes koreicus, assembly GCA_024533555.2. Taxonomy (NCBI): domain Eukaryota; kingdom Metazoa; phylum Arthropoda; class Insecta; order Diptera; family Culicidae; genus Aedes; species Aedes koreicus. Next base: position 228,258 of record JAHHFK020003220.1, on the reverse strand, counting down.
TATGTTGAGTAGCTTCTTCAAAGTAAGATTTTATTTTTACATATGACCAGTTTCTTGGCAATAGTCTAAGAACTTCAACTTTTTTCTCAGTTGTGTCGGCTTTTGAAAAAGCTGATTTCAAATTTAATAGCAGTTTATCGAAATCCTCCGACACGTCAGAAACTTCATTTGGAAACCTTGTTCTTATCGTTTTAAAAATTTGTGAAAATATTTCAGTTGCTTTAGAGAAGCGATAATTGCTACTAGAAGCATCTAATCGTGATAACTTTCCTTCGATAGATATTCCTAAAAACTGTGCAAGAGCTTGTATTTTTTTCTAAATTAATCAATGATCCTACGGATTCTCCCGTGGAAGCTGTTTCCTTCGATGAAACCGACGAAGTTCGAGGTGAAGTCTGTTCCTCAATTTTTACTTCTGAAGAAGCTGTTACGGGAATGTTCTCCTCACTAGTATTTGTAAACCATAAGCGATATTTCGTACATAATTTCATTTCCCCCCAACCTACGGTCTCAACCTCTCCGCCCCACCCACTTTTAAAGAATTTTCTACGACGATATCAAATAATATATTTATTTTTTAAATAAATAAATGATTTTTTTGTTATATATTATTTATTTAAATCTAACCCCTCCCCCCCCCACCCCCCCCCCACAACACAAACCCCACACCACACACCCCACCCCTGACCCCCCCACCCCCACCAAGCAAAACACATACCAATTATTATCACAACAAATACCACGCTTATTGGAGATGCCACATTTTTTTTTTCCAAAAAAAACACAAAAAGGGTGGTGGCAATAATGTTCCCCCCCCCCCTTCGTGGGAAAAAAGATATTGGCGACAATATTCCCCCCACCCGTAACACCAAAATATTTTTGTGGCAATATAGTCACAATAGCACTTAATTTAGCACAGATTGATCTTTAATGCTCAGATATCTTTAATACTTACAAAGTTTTGGTTGTTTTCGGGAACTTGAAGGTAATATTAACTGCCGTTGGAAAAATGTGATTTTGCGAAACAAAAATCAATGTCAAATTGTGAATTTGAATTTATAGATTCAAAAAATACAATTGTATTCTCGCTTAACATATGATAAGAGCCGGAAAGCCAACCATAATTTAACTCTTTTCACGTTGATTTACCTACGCAAAGCAACACTTCCGAAGGATAGAAAAGGCGTTTCACTGTAGTATCAGTTTGAAATACACATCCACTTTCAACACAAAAAAGCAGTTTTCTTTGAAGTGTGTCATCATTATCCCAAAAGTCATTTTTTTTTCATTTTATTAGCGTTAATTAAGGTTCAAAAGAGATGATTTTGATATTTTCTGAAATAAACAAGCACTCGAAAATAATTGTAATTCATTACCATTGAAATAAAACTTACTCATGTTTCATTCAGTTGTTTCATGGAACTGGGCAAAGCATGGTACCACGCAAAGTGGCACTCTACACTTGGAACATTGTACTTTAGACCTTTTGTTATGTAGACATATTTTCTATCTTGTGATTTCCAACGCCAGACAAGCGTAGAATATCCGGCACACCCATTTTTTTGGTAGTTGGACGATGTTTTGGACTTCTTTGTTGAAAATGTAGGCTCGCTTAGAAGACTGCGTTTTCTCGAAGTATAACTAACAATGAGGCCACGTGCCAACGTCAGTCGAAACTGCAGCTGAGAAACCGGGTTTGTTGGTGATATATAGTAAATACGCATTCGTGATGGCTAGATATATTCAGAAGTAGAAAATGCGCATCCACCATTTTTTGCTTCTCCTATGAAAACACAATAATAACAATATTCATTTGGAACAGAAAAAAAAAAATGAATGCATTTGGTTTTTAATAAGGAAATTGTTGAAATCGTTGCCCAAGTAAAGGCCAGTATCGACTTAAAAAGTAAAGAGGTTACGGAATTTTGTTCAATATTACCAAGCGGAATTTTGACAATTGTTCTGCATGGAACAAAATGTCACCTTCACTTACGGAATAATCGAGCGGAATATTTTTCCGCAAGTAAAAGTGACAGCTCCCATTAATTTGCGTTGAAACCTTACAAATTGCAATTTTATTTTTCGTTCTTTTCAGGTGGATACTGCTTCAGAAATTTCTTTTCGATTTTTTACTTTTCCGTTTCAGTAAACGGAATTTAACATGGGTTTGGGATAGAAAAAAATAAATTTCTATCGAACACGATACCGACTTTAACACGAAATGTTTGATTGCATGTATTTTTGCTTAAATGTGACAAATGATTGTGTTGCCATTCCGATAATGGTAAACCTTTTCGGGTACTACTATAGAATTAAAATAGCGCAGAGGGAGGAGCCTATGAAACATAATTGATGTCAGACAATTGTCATAAACAAAAAAAGTTTTAAACATTATTAAAACAAATTTTCGTCGGCAGCAAAAAAGCATTCATGAATCAGGTTCATACTATCGACTCCAAGCTTACTAGATCGGTATTCTTACCACTCGACCATTTCGACATATGATATATAAAGTAGTCAGAATCATCTTAAACCTTACCAGCATTGTATTTGCCAACCTTATTGAAGACTAAAAAAGATATTCGCTTTCATATAAGTGAACTCTGGCTAGGGGTATTGATTTAAATAAAAAGCATTTGCGCAAGCAAATAATTGTTCGTTTTGAAGTATAAACACGTTATCATACAACCTATTTTACCAATTCTGATGTTTGATCATGTAAGCAATTGGCAACTGAAATTTTCAATATTTCATTCTCTTGGCATAACTGAACTAGGTTCTTGAATGTTGCAGTAGCAAACAAGTATGTGACATAAATATATATTTGATATTTGTTTGTCTAAAGCAAAGCTGAAAACTTGTCTTTTTCCGTCCAATACGATGCCAACAAAACATACCTGACTAGTTTTGTTGACGTTTGGCCTCTTTCGCAGATGTTTGTTTCTTGAAATACGGAAGACTTATGAAGATACATTTATGAAACATAATATGTAAACAAGATTTCAGACGTAAACATACATGTCCTAGCTGAAAAACATCAAACGCATGTACTACAAATTAATTAGGCGACTAAAAGAATCTAGATTTTAATTGCATCAAACGAACACCTTCATGACAAAACTAGTCAAATCACACTGTTATAGATCTACAGCATGACACACGAAAAATAAAACAGGAATATTTATGTTTTCGGTGTTACTTGGATGGTGGCAATATAGCTGCCACTGCCCGTTAAGCCGTAAAACGTTGGTGGCAATATAGTTGCCGGTACCCGTGGAGCCGAAAAACTATATGCCTATATGACTATATGCCGTAAATGTTGCATCAAGTAAAAAAGCGATTTTACAAGTAAACATATGAATAAAACTGCAGAACCCGACTCAGAAGATCTGAAACTATTCATCTTATTTAAAACATTTACCAAAATGCCATTTTTAATGGACATTTTAGCTAATTGTTGGCCACTCCTTGAACATTTTAGTTTTCTCAAGAATAAAAAGTCTTTAGACTTGTGTTTCTTTTCAATCACTATCCAAAAAATAATATAAGCTCGAGGTATCCTGAGTTAGATATCGACAAATAATCAAGCATATATATATATAAATATATATTCAGTAGCTGAAGAGAAAAAAATATGAACTGTTGACGGCAACATAGTTGCCACTATTAAGGGTTAAAGCATACGTTAGGTACCTATAAGCAAATTGGAAGACGACACTTTTCGGATTTATTATTTTTGTATGAAAACGAGTGACGGGCCCATAGTTTTTCGAGCATTACTCGAAAACAAAAAAAAAGTCCATCGCCAAAATTTCATCAATGTTAGTTTATAAATTAATAAACAAGAAAATATATTTTTCAAAATTTTCCATGACCGAAAATAGATTTTTCTAACCAACTTTTCTTCAATGTGGAAAATTTTGCAGGAAATTTTTTTAAGATTATATATTTTCCAATTTTTTGAGAAAATATCATTACAGTTTACACAAAAAAATTTGTTCTACGATGAATTGTTCTTGAGTTATGAATTTTTCAAGTTATTGATGTTCGGGTAAATCAGAAAACTTCAATTGGCGTTTCCCAGGAAAACTGGCAACCCTGATTTTTTTAATATTGTTTTTTCTTCATATATCCATGAAACCTACGCGTGGACAAAGTTTTGTAAAGTTCTGAGACCATTCGGTTCAATCTGTACGATAATAAAAAATAAATCCCAACCCTTTCCTTATTTGACATTCATCCAGGCAAGGCCAGCGCCGGTAATTTTTTAGTTTATGATCACCAGTTTTTACACAATGAGGATGTATCTTAGTCTCAAGCATCATCTGTTGATTCTGTGTTATTTCAAATGATCCAGCAAAAACGGAGTGGCAACCGCGGGCGGTCAATCATGCTTATGCTCATGCTCACATGCTATTCAAGGCAGAACTTGTCTTGGAATTTGATCACTTGCGATACTCATACTGATAATCCCACTCGATTCAGAAAGTACACTTGGGCGCCCATATATACTGTTCATAAAGATGTAAAGATGCAGATAGAATAAATCGAAATGTTTTTTTTCTCATTTCTTTTTTTATAAAAAAATGAAATACACAGAAAAAAGTAATTATTCCTCGTCAATAGCAAATCGACTCAAGCGTAAATCACGAAATTCTCTGAATCTTTCATACAACAGATCTGAATTACGCCACATCTGGCTTAAATTTACTTGAAATATCCCATGATTTTTTGTAAAATCTAGCATTCCATACATTTGCGTTGGATAAAGTAGAATATAATATTTTTCTTTCGAACTGTGTATGCAGTTCGTTGCAAAACTCGTTTTTTAAGCACTCGTAATTATACTCGGCAGGCCTCGTTGAAAAAAAATCTTCTTCTGAGAAACTTGTTTATTTTTGTAATTTGATCTATTGTAGTATATCCCATATCTTTTGTTTAGTGCATGTCGAGTTAATTCATCACTATTGAAAAATGATGAAGTATTCGGTTTTGTTACAGTTGTCATTGTTTGTTATTTTTTTTTGGCAATTAATCGACTTTTATTGAAAGTTTCCGCTATTTAAACCCTTTGAGGAGTGAGAGCACTCTTTAAAGACGCGCCCCTTTATCAGTCAAAACCAGGTTCATTGCAAAGAAAACAAACAATGACTCCGATACTGACCATGCATCAGAACCCTAGTCATAACCAATTAAAACTATAGAACATCAAATAGAAAATGAGAATTCACATAAATGAAGACTAACCATGTTTTCCGTATTCCAAGCACATGCTCGGTGGCTCAATCCGAGTACTGTAACTTTTCACAAGACATAAACCACGAAAAGGTGATCTACCAGCGTTACGGGTCAAACAACTTGCTTCATCAACTACTATTTGATTGTGTGTGGATTTTCATGAATATTTAAACAAGCACTAACCTACAACTGTAGCGAACTCGGCACTTATCCTATTATGATACGACACCTGAAGTACGCTGAATACGCTAAGCCAGCACCAGCGAACAAAATGTTCATCTAACTTGCTTCTGTAACCATTACTATTCTCTTCTGATTCCTGCAAAAAGTCCATGAAAACGTTATCTGCGCTAAAAAAAAAAACTCCTATTACGCATGATTTATTATACAGCTACAATCAATACCGTACACTCTCAGTGAACTTGTGGAAGAAGTGAGCACTCGAAGACTTGCTTCATAAATCACTGTTACGGGCAATTAGAGCCATAAAATTCCCATGGATTATCAGATGAAACGTCGCATTTTATGGTTTGATTGCCATCATTCACCATCACGAGATTCGTCTTCTTCTTCCTCGTCGATGTCGTCGTCATTGGTCATCGTAGCTCAGCGGTCATCATCGTCATTCCGAGGTGGCTGCAGGTTGCGTGACCGGTTTCCGTTCTTCAAACCCAGCCGGCACCTTCAAAAAGTTCCGAATGATTGATTCTTCACCTTATTCTTCACCTCATCTCCATATCATCAAACTCCATTTAGACAACATTATACACTCACTCATTCACTCATTCGGTTTCTGGGTTTGTTTGTTTTTCAGAAGGCTTCAGGCTGTGGTGACAGTGCCATTCGTACCCCTCTTATCCTATCCGCAAAGTTGGCCAGGCAGCCCCACGGAAGACCATAATTATTCTTTTATTATGAAATAAAATTTCACTTAAAACATTACTATCGGTTCCCTTTGATGCGCTGGACATCGCCTGGTAGCAATCCGGGTTGCCTGTTTTCGATCCGAATACCGAGGAAAATTATTCAGACTACATTGAAATTCATCGGACTTGGACAACACTCTGCGACGCGGCCCGGGCCATTAGAAGCCGAAAACACCTTCCTGCATCTCCCATCCCACTCGTTCTAATATCAACAACACACCACCAGATTGAGTTCGGTAGCTTTTGAGGGTGCATGGAAGAGAACTGGAAAATGAAGCTCGCTCTGAATCAAAGGATCTGGACGTCGGTTAAGGCAGGAGATGTATGCAAATTTTATGCGACAGCAATTTGTTTTAATTGATCATTGATTGAAAATTTCAATTAAGACCACTCACGCCAAAAACGAACACACGCCCCTTTTCGGTGTTCGTGCTTATGCCTGACTACGGAATTCAGATGCCATTCGAGTTAGATGGTTATAATTTTTATCTTGCTATTCTGTGGTACATGAGCTATCAAAAATAATGCACATTAAAAACTTATTTTATTGTATTTAAGTCAACTTTTACACTAATAACGTCCAGAGGGTAAAATATACAAAATAAATAAATGAAAGGATTTGTTCTATGCGGAGTAGTTAAACCCCTTTTACAGTTTACCTTATGTCTTCACAAGTTGGTGCATGATTCTTGGATGGTATTTCTTCTTTATTCTCTTTATCGAATCTTAAAAGAAAGCCATTTTAAGAGAAACTAAATGCCTAAATATAAAGTGATTCTCACTCAGTCTGGAGAAGAAGACCACCTTAACGAGCCTCCAACGTTCGCGGATGGTGAATTATTTTCTTTTTGGTTTTTATTGAAACATAACCTCTTGAGGTGCGAGAAAATCGTTTAACAAGGCACTAATTTACTGTGTCAAAGGTTGTCAAACCGGAAGAGCTGCAATTAGGAGCTGTGATGGTTTAGGTAGTTTTATTCGGATTAATAGGACTTGGTGGAAATATAAATACGACTAAAAAGTCGACAAGTCTGAGATAAAAACTCAATAAAAGACTGAATCAGTCGTTAGCCGTGAGTGCACGGCACACTGTTCCCGATGTCATTCCCAATGCGGTCGGAGATCTTTACGGGATGGATATTACTCGTAGGGTGGATACTACTATATTGGTTAATAGAGAGGTAAACCACATAACTATGGTGATTGTAAGTGGGTTTGGGGTTTGGTTCTATAGGGCATGTAATTAGCTCTATCTTATATTCAAAGGTTCAGCGTAGAGTATACATCATTGTGGTGTAAGTGAAAGTTCCATGATTTCGGGTGGAATAGATCTCTTTCGTCGGTTATAGATTCTATTTTTGAATTAGCAAATTATGTAAGCATAATCAATGCTTTAAACAAGTGGGGTTCATGAAAAAAATCCAAAAGAATCATTTTGATCCAACTTAAATTCAAATTTGTGCTATCGGGAATTGATGATCCCTTGAAATAATGTTTGTAGGAACTAGAAAATGTCTTTCCCGGAGGAACTCGGATCTCGCAAGAGCTTTTTAACTAGCCAGTATGGTTAAATTCCCTCAGAATGTGCTCCGAAGAAATTTTTTTGTAAAATCATGAAGTTTGATACGTCGCAAGCCAGGTTTTGACAACGATTTAAATATGGACACTTTTCCGGAGGAATTAAATCTCCGGAGGGTCACCCTAAGTGGCCAGTATGGTCAGAAATCCTTAAAACGTCTTTTCATGACCTAGTTTTGCAAAATCATGAAGTTTGATGTTTAGCAAGCCAGGTTTTGGCCATGATTTAAACATGGCCACTTTTTCGGAAGAATTTGATCTCCAGAGGGTCACCCTAAGTGGCCAGTATGGTCAGACACCCTTAGAATGTCCCTCGAAGACCTATTTTTGCAAAAGCATAAGGTTTGAGAAGTCGCAAGCCAGGTTTTGGAAAAGATTTGAATACGGCCACTTTCCTGGAGGAGTTCGGATCCTGCAGGGCCTCCCCAAGTAGCCAGTATGGTCAGAAATCCCCATGAATGTCTTTTCATTACCTAATTTTGCCAAATCCTGAAGTTTGATGTGTCGCAAGCAAGGTTTTGGCAACGATTCGAATATTGACACTTTTCCGGAGGAATGTGGATTCCGGGGGTCTCCCAAAGTGGCCAGTATGGTCAGAAATCATCAAAACGTCTTTTAAAGATCTAGTTTTTCAAAATCATGAAGTTTGATGTGTCGCAATCCAGGTTTTTGCAACGATTTAAATATGGTCACTTCTCCAGAGGAATTTGGACTCGGAAGGTTCACCCTAAGTGGCCAGTATGGTCAGACACCCTCCGAATGTCCTCCGAAGACCTATTTTTGCAAAAATCATAAGGTTTGATATGTCGCAAGCCAGGTTTTGAAAAAGATTTGAATACGGCCACTTTCCCGGAGGAGCTCGGATCCCGCAGGGCCTCTCCAAGTGGCCAGTATGGTATCCTCAAAATGTCTTTTTGTGACCTAGTTTTGCAAAATCCTGAAGTTCGATATGCCGCAAGCCAGGTTTTGGCAAGGTTTTTAATATGGCCACTTTTCCGGAAGAATTTGGACTCCGGAGGGTCATCCTAAGTGGCCATTATGGTCAGACACCATCAGAATGTCCTCCAAAAACCTATTTTTGCAAAATCATAAGTTTTGATAAGTCGCAAGCCAGGTTTTGAAAAAGATTTGAATATGGCCACTTTGCCGGAGGAACTCGGATACTGCAGGGCTTCTTTAAGTGGCCAGTATAGTCAGAAATCCTCAAAATGTCTTCTGATGGCCTCGTTTAGCTAAATCATTGATATGCCACATGCCATGTTTCGCATCTAAAAATGTGTTGTACACCATTCCTGGACAGGTACTTACCCCAGTACTCCTACCTTGGAATTCGAAACTACGGACATTTTCGGAATAACCAGTACAGATCTACAAACAAGGATAGTTTTATGATCTATTGTAAAAAACAACATAAAAATCCGATGGCTAACGAAGGAGTATCATCAATTTTAAATTTGAATTTTTCTGTCTCAGAGTGGTTGGGAACGTATGTGTTAAGAGTCTCTGAGCACGTTAACGATTGCGAAAAACTTCAGACTAGCATCTACTCCATTCTAACTCATCAATTCATATTCTTATATTCATTTCATTGGTGTAACTACATAAAAATTTAAAAACCTCGTCTACAACATTTCGCCAATGTAAATTCTCGATTCCTGACTGCTTTGCTCGTAGACGACCCACACTCGCCAGATCTTGCTGCACCTGATCCGCCTACTCGCTGCGCTCCATGCCTTCTTGTAAGGGCCGAGTTGGAGACGAGCGCCATTTTTGCAGGGTTGATGTCCGGCATTCTTGCACTATGTCCTGCCCAATGTATCCTTCCATCCTTCCTGAATGCTGGGTTCACCGTAGAGTTGGTTGAGCTTCACCGCCACACACCGTTTTTCTGCACAACACCAAAGATGGTAAACACGAGACGTTCGAAAACAGCTGCTTGCAGGTCCTCCTCAGGAATTGTCCACGTCATATGCCCGTAGAGAACCACAGCTGTTATTGGCGTTTTGCGCATGGTACGTTTCATGCGGGGTGAACCTTTTTTGAAGTTTTTCTGGAGCACATAATAGGCACGACTTCAAGTGATTATGCGCATTTGGATTTCACGGCTAATGGCGATGTCTTATCTGAAGTAGAAGAATTCCTCCACAAACTCGAACGTACACGAAATTATTGCGACACATTCAACAGGGCATAACTTTTTTACCATTGGGTAAAAATCAACCAAATTTTGCACACTTTCTCATTGATGTGTATTGTTTACATGCTGTCAAACTCGAAGTCGTGTTTTTCGATTCAACGAAAATGGAGGTGAACCAACGCGAGTCGAGAACAAATTCTTTCCAAACACCTGGAATTTCCTGACCTGTCGCACCGGCAGTTGGGAAAAATGTTGAACATTCACCATTCAACCGTCTCCAGAGTGTTGAAGCGGTTCCAGGAGCGGTTGACGTTGGACCACGGCAAAGGAGCTGGAAGAAAACCGGGACCGGAGAACAAAAGACGGAGGGAAAGGTGAAGCGGATGATTAAAGCAAATCCCAACGTCTCAAGCCGTGATTTGGCTAAAAAGATCGGCATGTCCCAGAGCTACGTCCAGAATGCAAAGAAGAGAGCTGGACTACATACATACAAGGTACAGAACTTCCCAAACCGCGATGAGCGGCAACAATCGACGGCTAAAACTCGGGCACGGAAGCTCTACGAGAATTTGCTGACAAAATATGGCTGCTGTGTGATGGACGACGAAACGTATATAAAAGCCGATTTTAAGCAAATTCCGGGGTTGGAGTTTTTCACTGGCAAGAGCAAGTTCTATGTGGACGACAAATTTAAGAAGAAGAAAATGTCGAAGTTCGCCTCCAAATATCTCATTTGGCAGGCCATCTGCTCTTGCGGACTGAGGAGTGAGCCTTTCGTGACAAAGGGCACAGTAAATGGCGAGATCTACAAATCTGAGTGCCTCGAGAAGCGCCGTTCTTGCAGCAGCACGACGAAGCTCCGCTATTTTGGCCAGATTTGGCATCATGCCACTATTCTAAAAGTGTCCTGGAGTGGTATGAGGCCAATTCTGTCCATTTTGTTCCAAAGGACATGAATCCACCAAACTGTCCGGAGCTGCGCCCGGTGGAGCAGTACTGGGCAATGATGAAGCGGGAACTTCGGAAGAGCAAGAAGACAGTCAAAGACGAGAAGGACATGTTAAGTTAATGGAAAAAAAAAACTGAGAAACTGGTACCGGATGACACTGTAAAGACTTTGATGGAGGGCATCAAGCGAAAATGCGTTCAATTTTACACTCAAGGCTCCATCGATTAACTTTTCTTTTGATTTTTGAAGTAAATATATGTATAAAACTACCCTAAAATTTTGGTTTGATTCTAAACATTATAAGAAAATTGGCATGACATTTTCGGTGTCGCAATAATTTCGTGTTCGCCCTTTATTCCCGTCTATCGTAACGCTGCTTCATAAGCGGGTCCTGTTGTGCTTTGTTTTTCCTACAAGCATGCACTTTGTTTTCACACCTTCAGCCGATTTGTGTAGTTAAAATTATACCTCGGCTTGTGAACCAGGCTCTTCGCATGACACCTTTCAACGCAATGTTGATCAACAGTCATGAAAGTCTATCACCTTGTCGTAGTCCCTGACGTGATTCAAACAAACTAGAATGTTCTCCCGAAATCCTCATGTAATTTTGCAGATCGTGCATCGTAGCTTTTATAAGTTTCGTGAGCTACCCGGGAAAACCATTCTCGTCCATAATTCTCCATAGCCCCGTGCAGTCGATACTATCGTATGCCGCCTTAAAATGGATGAGCAGGTATGCGTTGGCACCTGTTATTTATAGCTTTTTTGGAGGATTTTCCGTATAATGAAGATCTGGTCCGTTGTCGGGCGCCCGTCGGTAAAATCGGCCTGATAACTTCCCACGAACTCGTTCACTTATGGTGATAGACGACGGAAGGTGATTGGGGATTTAGGTGGCATTGAGGAGTGTGATAGCTCGATAGTTCTCACATCCTAACTTATCGCGCTTCTTGTAGATGGGGCATTAAACCCTTGCGTCCAATCCTCCGGTAGCTGTTCGGTTTCCCAGATTCGGACTGTCAGTCGATGCATATAGATAAAAAGCTTCTCCGAGCTTGATGAGTTCCGCTCCAATACCACCCTTGTCAACCGGCTTGTTATTCTTTAGCTGTTAGGTAGCATCTTAAACTTCCCGCAGCGTAGGAGCTGGTTCATTTCTCCCGCTTCACTTAAATCCGTCAGAATGCCCCCATCCATATTTCTACACATTCAAAAAAAAGTTTCCTTACATCCGTTTGCCGAACAGCTACAAAGATCAGAGCAAAAAGTCCGGTTTTCCCATGGTAATTCCTATAGAAATTTGAAAAGGCCATTGCAGTTGGCGTTCGTCACCAATTGAGCTTAAATTTTGTAAGAAGAGTCCAGACCTTATTTGGAATAGATTGAGTGGAATGGAGCAGAGCTAATACTTTGAACCGTACTAATGTACATGTTGTTTAGACTTTTTTTTTCATATGACAGCATAATGTCTGAATGATTTTTCCTTGTTAATTTATTGTTTTAATCCAATATATTCAGATATTTTTAATATATAGTATATGGGAAAACGGCAACGGATCTCTTGGATTTATTTGCATAAGACTAGCTGATTTTCATTATCTGGCCTTTTCGTTACTGAATTGGGTCCGTTTTTTTTCTCGGAAACTTGCTCATTGTGGTTCTCAACATCCATTTTTTCACCAGAATATTATTATGCAGCATGAGGTCATCTTTTTATATCACCCTTTCGAAACTTCATTCACAACAAAGGTGATAGAACGGTATTTCATTCAGAATTAAAATTTAACCAAAAGACACACGGTCATTCTAAAATGCCAAGCATAATCGTTGTGCGCATACACATTCAAAGTGAGACATCACCAGAAGCGAGTTTCCTCATTTCATTCAGAAATTTTACTTTGCCACCCGGACGGCCCCGATGAAGTCTGACGACATAAACTAAACAACCGCGGCAGCATGAGAATGTCGTTTGGAAAAGTATCACATTTCAGCAGCATCTTTGGCTGACGAACCGACGAAGGATAGGCACGAGGTAGAATGTGGAATGCGGAATAAGGCTAAAAGAGTTCAACTGTTCCGTTGCTTCCAAACAGATGCGATCTCAACCGACATCAGATGGTTTTACTAACGATTATGGAAATTAGTCCGTTCTAAGTGAAAGTACTTCAACTTAAGAGGATGAATTATAAGTGATTTTGTGGTTGTTGCTATCCTTCTGGGCAAGGTGTATCTTGCGGGAATGTATTGTAGAATTCATATTATAGGGGCACAAGTCCAAATAGAAATCGTGTTTGGCATGTTTTCGAAATCCATCTCTAAATGAATTCAAGGCGTTCAAATAGAAAATTAAATCAACAAATTGGTCCGAATGGGAAAACTGAGTTGTGCTACTATTCAATTTAACCGACGATATGCAGTTCATGCGAGTACTATAAGTGTACTTCGATTGCAACTGCTATCCATATAGGTGGTCCGGTTGGACGATGCTAACTAATCTTACTGGATGTTTGCCAGTCAATGGTAGCTTGAAAAGAACAAACTAATCATAATAGAGTATACGGTAACCCGTTAGAACGGTTGTAAACCAGAACCGCAATGACTAATGCATGGCCACAAGATTGTTGACGTTGAAGATTTATCAGCTGGCTCATATCTTAGTTCTCATGGGGGACTCAGTATGACCTAGGTGCTATGGTAGTAAATAACTGACATCTGTGATGATTCGGGATTAAATTTAAACATTAGTGGAACCCTCAACATGTTATTTTACGTGAATTACAAATAATAAATACATAGTTGTAAATCAGGTCTCTTAGAATGTACCTTTTAAAAAAAATCGACCCCTCACCCTGCACCAGAAAAATGATTCAAAAGACAGCTCACTCAACCCACGCTCAAATTAATCCAAACATTTCGCCGGAATGGCAGCCATTTGTAGAACGAACGAATTATTCCAAATTGAGCCAACTGTTCATGATTGGCTGGTCTTTTCCTTCCCCTTGCGAAGCAAATGCAACCATTAATCCAAAAGAAACCACACGCTATTATATTGCATTGCATTCAAGTTGCCGCTGTTTTGGTTGTATTGTGCCTGCTGCCTATGATGATGATGTTGTTGTTGTTGTTGCCAGCACTTCTCAGTGAGTGTAGGGTCGAATGCCAACAAATTGTTTTACGATTCAAGCACATGGCATCAGGCCATTACGAGGCGGGAAATTATTGACAATCCAACTCCCTAAAACGAATGCGAAGGGGATATATCCGTAGAGCTGCTGGTGTTGATGGCATTATGTTTAAACAGCTATGTGTATTTCGGAACCTATTCTTTGTTTGTGTTGTTTAGGTAGAGGAATCATCAATCATGATATTGAGAACTATCTAGGTTAGCGATTACTAATGCGCTGCGATGGTTATTATTTAACTGTGATGATCATTATTGTTTTCAACAATTACACTCTTAAAAATAATGAATGTTTCGTTTGATGTAATCCTTTTTGCACTTAAATTCTCAAAGACTCAATCATAAATATGACTCAATTGTACGTTCTATTTGATGTTTTGTTAAATCCTAACTTGTATCCCAAAATAATAAATATTTTAACACTCAGAATCACGTTCCGGGTGTTACATTTACAACGGCTTCTAGAATATATTTCATAACCTCAAATCTAAGTCCGTAATGCCTTGAAAAAAAGGCACTAGACTTAATAATGAGATTTAAAAGCCTGAAATTTACATGATCGTTTTTATAACAACATCAGACCTTTTTTAAACGCAGTCGGTTTCACGCATCACAACAAGGTACAAGTTAAAATGTGTTCTGTTCCGTGATAGATTTTAAAACGAGTGCTCTACGTTGAATAAAATATTTAACAAATTAAATTTCATTGCACGTTATTGCAATGCTTGCAAATTTAAGTTAAAATAAAAACGCAGCGTAGCACGAAATCACTTGCTTATGAAATTCATCAATCTAAACATGGCGACAACTTCTAGCATCCTTAACATATTTTTTGGTGATGGCCAACAACCTGGTTTAGCACTAATTCAATTTAAATATTCTCATTTTGGAGATGAATGAAGGAGAAGACCTCGCATTTGGAGATGCAGGAACAAAATTAATCCTACAGGATAAGATTGAGCTATTTTTTAGCACTTCTTTGAAAAACTTTTTGTATTATTAAATTTCATTACCAAATTTCGATTTTTTCTGACGGGACTAGTACTAGGTCCTTGAGATTGAAACAGCCATCATGAAGCATTCGTTTTTGCATTATGAGTATCGGCATTTGTAAATATCATTTTGTATTCCTCAACTTATGTTTACGTCATGTCATGTACATTATCATAACAGTTTAAAAGTCTTGAAAATTAACGATCATACGCAAATTTCTGTCTTTTATGTGCATCCGAGGAGATTTAAATTTACATGATATTTTCTAAGAGTGGAGCATTTCTCAGGTTAAAGAACTTTTTTCTATATGTATCGTTTTCAAACATCTCATGAAACTGCACACAATCCAGCTGGTTATTCAATTTCACCTTAATTAGTGATTCAACTGACTGTGGTATCAAAGGGGTTCGAGCAATAGTTGTTCATGAACCTGAATAAATGTTCAACGTTTGCGTTCTGACTTGATCACGAAAAAATATTGAGCGATCTTCAGAAGTTCCGTACAAGCACTGGGAACAACGGTTTTGACATATCTGGCGACTTGTGAGCTGATTAGAACTTTCTGAAAGCTTCATCATTGCCATTGGATTCCATGAATGATAATATACCTATTCAACACTTGATCGAATAATGAACTTTCATCAACCTTGACTTCATTAATTCAGAAATATTTTGAGCTCGTTGAAGTACTCCGTCCAGTACAGTTTTTGTATAAGGTATGTGCACAGCAAAATCTAGCCAAAGAAAAATCTCGCAATATAACATTATTTCTAAATGTATGTATGTATGTATGTATGTATGTAAGGTAGCCACCATACCATCTAAGACCTTGTCATGTATGCAGCTCCACTTAATAGCAAGATCAAATTGAGTTACCGGTTTGCATTCACAGTAACGCTGTATGAAGGGCCAAAAACGGTGGGGCGGACCCGTAAGCAGAGACACTTACGCGAAACCCGCGGGAACATAAGAATCTCCTTCCAACGATACGATCCAAAAAATCGAATAACCCAATTCGTAATACTCATTAAGCTTTCTACGGGATGGCTTGTTAAGAAGGGCGCGTCACTCTCACTGAAATTGTTGGAGTAGAATTCACAGCACCACAATCGACTCGGTAGGATAAAGAAAATGATACTGTTTGTTCCCTCCTAGAAGCCGGTTGTCATACCACTCCATTGTCCAATTCCAGCTTGAGTGATACCCTGATGCTCCCTCCCTTCCCAATATATATTTAATGTCATATAGTAATGTATAAAATATAGTGAATTAATATTATAATTATAATAAATACAGCGAATGAGTATTATAATGACAAATAATATAGTGAATGAATATAAGAATGAAAATAACAATTCCATTTGTGGACCTGAAAGTTTAGACAATGTAGCTGCGAGAAAAAAATTGATTTAACATTATCTCATCAAACTTGGAATATCCATGGATAATCTGAAATTATATAGCAATAGAATAGTAAACCTAAAATTTCGATGTGCTGTTCCGTTTCCTTGCAATAATTTATGTAGTGAGTCTCATCGGAAATAGCGATTGTAATGAAATGAATTCAAATATAATTATGTCACATCATTTAATATCATAACATAAAATAATAAACTGACGTTAAAATATAAAATAATAATACCAGCAAGCCAGTAAACTATAGTAGAATACATATATCCGTAACTAATCTGATCATCCACTCATCGAAAGACTTCCACTGTTGCAGTTTCTATTGAAATAAGATCTACTAAGATTAGAATTTGTTTTCACAATAATAGTCAGAGAACATAATAAGCGTAGGTACAAGATATATATGACATCTACTGGTATGTTACTGAAAATAAAAATTAGATGTGTATTAATTTCATAATAATATTGGAAAAACTGAAGACAGCTAATAATAAGGCGAAATAAATTTCAGATCAGTATGAATCTAAAAACTGAATCTTAATAAAACTAAAAAAATAAAAAATTAGGAAATTGAATTTTTCTATAGCTCTTGTACACCCATAAATGATTCCTCATGTCTGTGAAATAGGAAATGAATGATTGTAAACTGTTAGGCTTTGAATTAATAAATATATATCTGATGAAGAAGGAAAGTGCTTTTTTAAGAAGAATTTTTCGAATATGATCCTTTCTATAAAAAAAAAACATTAAAAACCTTGCTATCTTTTCAAATACATCACGTAAGTTAGATGAGCTATAACTGACAAGGATGCATAAATGAGGAGCTGAAAATTACTTATAAAAAAGCATACAAAATGTAGTGAATGGATGTTAAAATATAAAACGATAATAATTTCATTTGTAAAGGGCGATACGGTCAAAAATTGGTCAATATCAACTTGACGTATTTCTTTCAATTTTGCATTTAAAAAACCTGAACACCCCTCATTTTGAAGGTGTGTGTGTGTAGAATGTTGCTCCTATTTTGATTTTGGAATTCACTCTTCAGTTGTCAAAATGCCGTCCAAGCAAGAAGAGCAGCGTATCAAAATTTTGCTCGCGCATCGCGAAATTCGAGCTACTCGCACGCAAAGTTGGCAAAATCGCTAAAAGTTGCCAAATCAACCGTTACAAATGTAATTAAAGTGATTGGGGAACGTTTGTCGACAGCCAGGAAGTCTGGATCGGGGGGAAATCGAAAACCGGAAGCCGCTGAGACGACAAAGAGAGTTGCCGGTAGTTTCAAGCGAAACCCTAACCTATCTCTCCGAGATGCCGCAAATAAGCTGGGTGTATCGTCTACAACCGTGCATCGAGCCAAAAAACGAGCCGGACTATCGACTTACAAGAAGGTAGTGACCCAACAAACATTGCATGCCGTGTAACAGCTTATTCAATCAAAAATTAGCTTCTTAAGCAAAAAAGTAGCTTATTCAGCTTTTATACAGCTCAAATTGTTTGTTGGGTGACTCCAAATCGCGATGATAAACAAAATACGACGGCCAAAGCGCGATCCCGGAGGCTGTACACGACGATGCTGACGAAGTTTGACTGCGTGGTAATGGACGACGAAACCTACGTCAAAGCCGACTACAAGCAGCTTCCGGGACAGGAGTTTTATACGGCAAAAGGAAGGGGAAAGGTAGCAGAAGAAGATTTTTAGTTGAAAAATTTCAATGTGTTATGCCTGATAACGTTGTTACGATCTTTTGTTATTGTAATTGTCGATGGTGCTGATCGAAAGTTATGCAAAATAAATGCAAAACTACCAATTTTAAAATGCGTTTTTCTCCAGAAGGGAACAAGAGGGAACAAACGATTTTGCATTGATTATGTTGATGAAAGTTTGAGCTTTTAGTCAACTTATTCCGTTTTTGCCAATATTTGCAATTAAAGGTGTGAGATGCATATAGAACTTAATATTGTCAGCATCGATCCCCTCCCATGCAGCAGTTGCTTAATGAAGCTGGGAGCACTTCACAACGGCAATCGATCAGATCCGTTGCCAGTTTACCATTCTTGTTGCCGCCATTGCGTGTCAGAACATTGGAGAAGTAAGTCGCAGTTGGATCGTTTCCTTGTGCCAAGTGATTCCTCTGCATCAGTTAATGATGGCTCCTGAATATTTCCTTAATATAAATAAGGTGGCCCTCAAATATTACTCCTGTAAAAGAGTGGATATTTACAAAAGGAATTGAGATGTCTTCAAATGATGGTTTTTTACACTTCTCCCTCTACAACTTTTTTTGAAATAAAAGCTATTTATTTTTATTTTGACATTGCTCGATGGTGCAAACGTTATCACGCATACGGTACTTGAGATGTTGCCTTCTATTTTTACTGGCAAGGGAAATCGAAAACCTGTAGTCAACATCAATAGCTTCAAAAGTTTTCATCTTGTTTTGAAGGTAGGTCACTTCTTTGTTTATTTGTTTGTTTGTTTCTTGATTATTGAGATTTTTTTTTATCTCCCTCCGCTCCCCCCACCCCCTCCTTTTTTTTCTTTTTGGGGTGGACCCACCTTTCCTTGTTTTTTCCCCCCCCCCCCCGGGTCCCCCCCCTAAATTTCCATCTTTTAACATTTTTTAAAATTTTTGTAAGTAAAAACCAATATTTTGTAAGACCACAGCACAGGTGTGCTTAATTAATTTCACCTCAGAAGAAATACCTCACAAACTTGGGTGAACTATCAATTGAATTAAAGTAACTTTTGAGGACCGGATAAAGGTGAAGAATCCTTTCGACGCATTATTGTATGATTGGCCCAAATTCGCGACAAAAATCTGTTTTTACTCTTCTTTGCTGATAGAATGGCGTCTGAAGAATCCACAAGAAGTAGGAAAAAAGGTTTTGTAAGCTACGACATTTTTTACTAAAACCTGTCTACGTTAAAGTTCGGACACCAAAATAATAGCTGCAAAAAAAATTACACATAATTCAACCAAACCGATTGTTTATTTCACAATAATAGAGTTATATCTACATAAGAAGTTGATCAAGATGTTAATCCTTCTTTCTGTAAAATTCTTGAACTTTCTGTGGCACACCCGCCATCAGGTTCCGTACGGTATCCTCAGATACGCCCGCCGTGACGATTCTCCATCTTCTCTTAAAATCATCGGTACCATTTGCTTTCTTCTTAGCTTCGAAGAGTTTCAGTTTAACTAGAGCCCAGTACTTCTCTATTGGGCGAAGTTCTGGACAGTTTGGCGGATTGGCAATTTTTGGCACGTATTTGACCTCTTGTACCTTATACCATTCCAGGACGGTTTTCACATAGTGACAAGAGGCCAAATCAGGCAAAAACAGAACTGGATAGTCGTGGCTTCTCATAAACGGTAGCAACCGCTTTTGCAGACATTCTTTCTCGTACACATCCTTATTGATAGTGCCGGTAGTGACGAAACTTTTAGATTTTCGACCACAACTACATATGGCCTGCCAGATCAAATACTTCTTCGGGAATTTGAACACCTTCTTTGTCCGGAAATGCTCGGAAACGGCGTTCCTTTGCATTGCGGTGTAAAAAATCAGACCCAGAAGCTGTTTAAAGTCTTCGAGTACGTATGTTTCGTCGTCCATTATGATACAAGAAAATGTTTGCAAAAAATTGGTGTAAAACTCCTTAGCGCGACTTTTTGCAGTGAAATTTTGCTTGTCATCGCGGTTGCGCACCTTTTTCACTTTGTACGCCTTCAGTCCTTGCCTCTGCTTCTCAACTTTGCAAGCCACATTTCACACATAAAGATTGGGATTTTTCTCAATAATGGCTACCACCTTCTAGTCCATTTGTCGGGAGCATACTTTTCGATTTCTTCCACTTCCAACCTTCCGAGACACAGTCAAGCGCTGGTCAAATGATTTGCAAACACAAAACACGGTACTTTTCGGAAGTTTTAGTTTCTTGGCAAGATCGCGTACCGATAAATTCGGATTTTGCTGCCGTTCGTAAAAAAATGCGTTCGCGAACTTCCACTTGATTCGACGCCAATCTACTGAATTTAACGATAATGTAAAAATGTAAAGAAAGTGGAGAGCTCAGCTGTCATATAAGAGAAACGTTCAGCGATCCGTGAAATAATTCAAAATCTACACTGAAAGAAAAGTGTCCGAAATTTAACGAGGACAGGCTGTATTCTGGGCAACTAATTTCATAACCTTTAATTCAATATATTATTCCATCAAAACACTTAATTGATTCTATGCATACGATAACATGGTTGTTGAGCTTCAATTTGGCAATAATCTTTCAAATAGTACCTATTCCGTTAGATCATATTTTTCTACAAATAAACCACATGCACTTAAACATGCTGCTGATTTCGTATTACCTACACCAAAACAATATTTTCTCTCGCAGTTGAAATAACACTATAGCCGAATAAAACAAAGACTGCCAAGAAATAGTTTCACGCATTTTAGAAGTTCGGCGCAGTAATTACCGAGCTGGCCGAGAATAGGCAAATTCCCCTATATTTCATCTCCAAGTCTTAACTTAAACATCCACGTGCTAATTGCCTAGAAATTGATGTGTTTCAACCCTAAAAACACCCACTGGGAAGACTTTAGTAGTAAAACAGCCAAACCTTGTAGCTACTGAATCTTCCACTCTGCACTTTTTGACCGAGTAAAACAGACAGGTAGGCGGAATGCAATAAATCTACGGGAAAATACATTCAATGACCAGATAAATCATCACCGAAACGAGCAGGTATGGGCCATTTAAAATATTTTACAGCGCTCAAATGTATCTTTTTCTGTGGCGTTACAGTCCACATAGGTTCCATCAAGAAAAACCAATAAACATGGCTACACTTCCAAGCATTAACAACTCTCGAAAAAGCACAAGAGTAAACGGCATAAATCTTTTTTCTCACTCCCTTTTTGGCCCTAGACGCATTCATTCATATCTCTACTTCCCTATGCTGGAAGGTTGAAAAAAAAAGAAGTAAAAAGGTAAAGCTATGCAAACAATATCATCATAAAACTATTAACTTTATATAATCGCAATTAGTTCCAAGCGCCATGGAGTTGCTATGAATAGTACTAAGGGGATTTCTAAAACTTGTGCTAAATCGATGCTGTCTTTGTGGAAAAATAATCCAAAATCTACTACAAACCACTAAAAATGTAAAGCGCTTATAGATCCCACAGCTCACCGTACAATCACTTACGATAAAAATGTAAACATCGTAAAACTTTACGACTTTGGCTGATCAATAACCGGTTCGGACACTTCCGTCATCAAGTGGAGTTCCATCAGGGGACAATTACTCACCAAAGAGGAAAGTCAATTGATTCGTCATCGAATCCTACGTATTCGAATCGATCCTCACCCTAATGGACCATAGTGAGCAATTGTCTTCAGTTCTAAATGAGGAATGCAAAAAATTTACGACCCCATTCCATCGGGTCGTCCCATCGTCGGGACAGAGACGAGAAAGAGAAAGATTTCGATCGACCGATCGATCTAACTACTACGAAGACAAAAACGAAGAAGGTCACATTTACGATTATGATCTGATGATGTTAGGACAACGCCGGCTCATAAAATGCTAAAAGGTTGTTCCAACTGAAGAGTTCTTCTTCGTCGCTTTATTGATCGTGACGGTGCGATTGGATCAAAGAGTCAGATCGCGACGGCGGATGCGGATCCGCACCTGAAGTGTAGGTATGGCCAATCGCCAGAAGCCCGCGTCGATGCGTTAATTTTCTAACCCCTTTCTATTGGCTGTGATACCGCGCTGCTAATGGGAGTAGGAATTGGCCGGCAAGTCCAAGACAAGTTGTGCCGCCACCAACAAACCGTCACATCAGTTGTCACAGCTGAGCGGCAAACTCCAAAGACACGCAATGGAGTTTTTTTTTTCGTGCCCTCATCGCCGCCGGTGAATTCAGAAAAGTTGATGGTTCGGTGTTCGATGCTCCCATGAATTGACTAATTTCGACTAAGCCTACGAGACAAGGTTTTCGACTTTAATAGTAGTAGATCTTTTCAGATGGACGAGATTTATCGTACTGGGTGGTCGATTCCGGGCGGTAAATTATCGGAGCGTTGCGAATCGTGATCGGAGGTTTGTTTTTTCTCGGAGGAATTGTCACTTAGCGAAATTTTAGAAACCAAACAATATTGTACGATCATAATGATACCCAGTAATGTAAACTAGAATTGATCAAAAAATACTTTTATGACAGAAGGTATCAATAAAGGTTTTTTCTGCTTGACAAAGCCAAAATGGTTGCAAAACTTCTGAAAATGACTTGGCAAATATCAGACAGCGATCATATTTACAAGCTTAACTACGTTTAGAAATTTGAATACAAGAAATGCGGCAGATGTATTAATCAATTTAGCATAATCTCACCAATAATCGATGAAAAGAAAAAAATTCTAAAATATATAGACATCGGATAGCTCAGCCGATAAGAGCACGGTTTACCAAGCCGCAGGTGACGGGTTCGATTCCCGGTCCGGCTGAGGTAATTTCCGGATTCGACTTCCCGGGGCATAAAGGATTATAGTGCTTTGCACACAATATACATATTCAAGCATTAGTGTTGGCATAGAAAGTTCTCAAATAATAACTGTAGAAGTGTTTTTAGAGCACTAAGTTGTGAGCTGCCTAACGCCCGATGAAAAAGAAGCCAGAAGCGGCCTAAATCTAACAAACCTTTTTCAATAGGGCGAACGTAACAATGAGACATTTTCTCGTCTCTCGTTCTCTTTCATTTATTATATCGCAATTAAAGACTGTATTCGATTAAATTTGGACACACGCAATTGTTCGTAACTTTTTAGCGTGTGGGTAAAAATTATTGAAATTTTAACTGAATGTATTTGATTGTGTTGTGTCAATTGTGTAATGAGTTTCGTGAAAAGCGGTCGAGTGATTTCAGTGATGGCTTCGAATGAAGAAATAGTGCGCCAACAAATTTTGGGCACTCACTTCGAAAACCCAAACGCTTCTCATCGATGGATCGGAAAACAGCTCGGAATCGCACATTCAACCGTATCTCATGTGATCAAAACGTTCAAGGACCGTAAGACAACCAAGCGAAAAAATGGTAGTGGCAAAACACGTGGCACATCAAATCCGGAGAAGGCCAGGATGGTATTGAACCAATTTAAGCGTTATCCCAACATTTCGATCAGGGATGTTGATAAAAAAGGCGAAAGTTTCAGTTTGTTTTGTGCAGAAAACAATAAAACGTTCTAGATTACATGTGTACAAGGTCCAGAAGGCACCGAACCGGAGCGATAAACAGAACTCGGTGGCCAAAACTCGTGCAAGAAAACTGTACAGGGAGTGGCTCACAAAACCGTGCATTGTGATGGACGATGAGACTAAACAAATGCCAGGACAGGAACACTACGTCGCCACCTCTAAGTTGGCCGTTCCGGAGAGTGTACGGAAGAAGAATCTGTCGAAATTCGCCAAAAAATTCCTTGTCTGGCAAGCGATCTGCGGATATGGCAAAATGAGTCAGCCCTTCATCACCTCTGGGACCGTCAACGGACAAATCTACAAGGACGAATGCCTCCAAAAACGACATCTGCCCTTCTTGAGATCTCACAATGGCCCGACACTGTTTTGGCCGGATTTGGCATCTTGCCACTATGCCCGGCCCGTCTTAGACTGGTACAAAGATAATAATGTAGTTTTTGTACCAAAAGACGTCAACCCTCCAAACACTCCGGAACTTCGCCCAATTGAAAATTTTTGGGCAATCATGAAGGCAAAGCTCGTTAAAACTCCAAAACTGATAGAAAATGAACTTGAGCTAAAGAAAGTGTGGTTAAAAGTAGGTAAGCAAGTCGGTCCTATCATTGCCCAAAATTTGATGAAAGGGGTCAAGGCAAAGGTGCGGGCATTTGGGTTGGGAGAAGAGGTGCAATAAACCAATGATGTCAAAACTTAACCATTTAGTAGTACTTTATTTCCAGAAAGTTTGAAAAGAATCGGGCTCAAGGAAAATTTTTGGTGATCTATTTTGTGTGTCCAAATTTCATCGAATACAGTCTTTATACAACATTCGACGGATTTATTAGTACAGAGCGAAAGACAAGAGTGTTGGCTTACATTTTATTCCAACAGAATAACTAAATTTCTAGATTAACTTCGATTTAGTTATGAATAAAATTGAAAACTAATAAAGAAAGTATCACAATATTAGATTCACCCTAATGAAAAAAAATTCTAGCAAATTCATGTGCAACAATGACTTACAACGAGTTTCATCAGCTTACTGGAGATCATCGGAGAAAAAGACAAACGTCTTCGCTAGTTTCGTCTCAGGTCAATGTCGTTAGGATGTACTCAAATTAGAGTGACTAAATTTTGACGAAAGTGAGTCGAAAACGACTAAAAATTAAAATATCAAATAAAGCGGGTGTGTGGTTATGAATGAAAGAGAAAGAAGCCAGAGAGTAAACAAAGAGAGTCTCTCATTGTTACATTCGCCCAATCAAAAAAAAAACTCTAGAAATATCATTCAGGCTGAGTTCCATTTGGTGG
Organism: Aedes koreicus; assembly: GCA_024533555.2. Taxonomy (NCBI): domain Eukaryota; kingdom Metazoa; phylum Arthropoda; class Insecta; order Diptera; family Culicidae; genus Aedes; species Aedes koreicus. The sequence continues at coordinate 203,291 of JAHHFK020003220.1, read as the reverse complement.
TTTTTTACTTAACCTTCCTAAGATATTGGAGTCAATTTTGATCCATGGCGCAACTTGAATGTACGCTATTTTTTTTTTATTTTTAAACCAATCGGGCTGACATTTTCTGACTTTTGATATTTTACGGAATTCTTCATTTTTGCATAAAAATATTTTTATTTGAATCACTTTAAGGTGGTTGTTCAAAAAAAATGACACATAAGACATTAGGGTAAATATTGACCCGAATTTAAACCCTTTGTAGAATTTCAAAATTCTTACTTAGAGTCAATGTTTATGCACCATTTGAAAGTTTCTGGTCTCATAAATGCATTGGATAAAAAAAAACTGGTTCCGGTTACATTGTCCCCGAGAATCTGCTATAAAGGGGAAGAAGTTTTAGTTTGGTTGTTTTAACAGAAATGCATATAAAAAAATCCAGACTCATTGTAGAGAATTGACGTCTTCTGCAAAGTTTCTCAATGCGAAACGAATCGTCTTTTGATATTATCATATTTGTTCCAAATCATGCTGTAGAGATGGCGCTTTGCCAAAGACGACAACTCTCTAGAGCTTCATTTGGCAAAGATATACTGCAGCGCCATCTCTACGGTAATATCTGGAACTAATATGATAATTTCAAAAGATGACAAATGACATACTGAAAAACTTTGCCCAAGACGGCAACTATCTAGCGCTTCATTTGGAAAAGAGAGACTGCAGCGCCATTTCTGCGGAAAGATCTGGAGCTAATATGATAATGTCAAAAGACGACAAATGACATACCGAGAAACTTTGTGCAAGACAGCAACTCTCTCCAACTAGTCTGGAATGTATTGTATGCAATTCTGTCCACACATAGAAATCAGAACCTCCTTCGCTTTGTAGCAGATTCCTGGTAGCCAATGTTACTGGAACCAGGTTTTTTTTACCATTAATGCATTTTTGAGACTATGACCTTTCAAATGAAGTATTAACACTGTGTCTAGGTTAAAATTTCCTAATTTTAGAAAGGGTTGAATTCCGGGTCAATATTGACCCTAATGCCTTATGTGTCCGTTTTTTTTAATACCCGAGGAAGGTTAAACTTGAGACATTGGAAAATAATAAATTGGTACGAAAATTCTGCTGTTGTTCTTGATCTACCGATTTTCGCGAATTGCTCGTCAGTCAGAAATTAGTCCGTTATAGTAGAAGGGGGGAAGCGGCTTATAAGAAGACAATGTTAGCCTTCCACCATTCAGATTGACGATGAGCGGTAGACGAATTCATGTATCTAGTCTCATTGGTGACCGCTGATAATGACTCCAGCAGAGAGATACAAATGCGCATTATGGCTGACAATCTGCTGGATTACTAGATTGGCTGGACTCTGAAGGATGCTAAGATCAAACAAAGTTCACCGAACTACACAGTTGACCATAAACAAGACATTCATTAAACCGGTAGCTCTACGCCGAGAAACATGGACATTGTTCGTGGAGAACCAATGCGCCCTTGGCGCCCTCGCCCTTTGAACGGAAGGTGGTGCGTACAATCTACGGTGGAATGCAGACGGAATGTGGAGGAGGCAAATGCATCATGAATTGTATCAGTTTGTGGGAGAACGGGCCGTCATTTACACCGCTTAAAAGGGTCGACCACGGTGGGCTGGGCATTTCGTTACAATATCGACCCGGTTAAAATGATTTTCGATTACGATCCGACATGTACAAGAAGAAGAGGCGCATAACGAGCAAATTGGTTCTATCAAGTAGAAGGCGACCTGCGAACCCTTCGCAGATTTCGAGACTAGCGAAGTGCAGCCATCGACCGAATTGAATGGACACATCTTCTGAACACAACTAAGGCCACCCCGGCATTTGCCTGATTGGTAAGGTCAGTATAGTAGCAGGGTTCTATGGAAATATTTCACCTGGCAAATGTATGTGAAAATTAATTTTAGCTCTAAAATAGGATCACAGCCAAAGAAACACGTAGAACCAAACTACAAAGACATCCCTATCCTAGAAAACAAAGAATGAAATTAGGTGGCAAGTCCGTTAAATTAATTTGGGTTCATTGTTAGTTGTCTAATAATAGTTCGACAGTTTGTTCGTTGTCGACAATGCGCGAAATACAATTTCAAAGCAACTTGTAAAAAAGGCGTAAAGACAGTACTCGAAAGTAATAATGAGCCACAATGATTAGCTTGTAACTTTTTATCGTGTGGGTAGAAATTTCAAAACATCTGAGTGAAACTAACTAAGAGTGCAATATTGGTAAAATTTCATCACAATCTGTCAAGTGGTCATTAAGATGGCATAGGAATAAGAGCAGATCCACCAAAAAATTATGTGTGTCGTCTAGGAAAATCCAACTGCGTCCCACAGATGGATCGGAAAAGACCTAGAATTCTATCAAGCGATGGTGTCCCTGGTGCCGAAGTCATTCAAGAAGACCAAGGCGACCCAAGACCAAGACCAAGACGTAGCTGACGAAATCGAGGTGCGTCGTGATGGACGACGAGGCTTACATCAAGATAGATACAAAGCAATTGCTGTAGCAGGAGTTTTGCTTTGTCACATCATGTTTGGTCGTCTCTGAGGAGGTAAGGAAGAAGTAGGAGGTGGACAAATTCGCCTAAAAGTTCTTGGTTTGGCAGGCCATCTGTAGGTGCGCAGAGATGAGCCAGCCATATAGTGACGGGTACCATGAACGGGAAAATCTACCGTGACGTGTGCCTCTGGAAGCACCTGCTGCTCTTCAACGGAAGCGAAATGCTATATTGGTAGGATTTGGCATCCTATCACTACGCGCGGCCGGTGTTAGACTGGTACAGAGATAACATTGTTGGTATTGTACCAAAAGACACCAACCGGTTGCAACCCATTGAACGTCCAATTGAGAAGTTTAGTGCCATAATGAAGGCCAAACTTCGTAAAACACCAAAAATATTCGAGAACGAGCTGGCTTTAAAGAAACAGCGAGTAAAAGTATAACAAGAATTCGGCTCCACTATTGCCCAAAACCTTCTGAGTTGTGTCAAGAAGAGTGCTGCTCTTCGGTTATGGAATCCAATAAACCAAGGAAATAGAAACCTAATTATTATGTTGTAGTTTATTCCCTGAAACTTTGAAGCAAATCCGACTAAACATGATTTTTTGGCGACCATTTTTGTGTGTCTCATTTTATTCGACTACAGTCTTTAATATCTTTTATAACCAAAATATTATAGGCCGTGAAATCCCAGAGCACCATCGCCTTATGATTGTTCTGGTGATATTTGCTGCAAAGTTTGGCCAGGTTGATTCCACTAAATCGTTCTTCACTGACGGATCATTAATTTAGGATTCTACTGAGGTTGATATATATATAATGAAATTCATAGCGCCGCACAGTGGTTCCAACTTAGAAGAGACGCGGCCAAAAATAGTCTTTTTGAGAATTTCTTTATAAAACCATGTATCTTTTATAAATTTTGGGGCACTGAGTTCCAATTTGATGTCAAAAAGACCGGATTGATCCAGCTTGCAGTGATAACTGAACTTTTTATTTTTCGAAACAACCATCAAATGGTTATGTGGTCCGAAAAAAAGCTCTTGAATATTTTTGGAATCGGTCAACTCGTTCTGAGAATATCCCCGGGAAATGTTTTGGTGAATATGGATCATGTGTTTGTATTCCGCCTGAATTGTTTTAAACCCATCATTCATCACCTCTTATCACATGAAAATGTGATAACAAGATCAATGTCAGTCAAACTGAGTAACCAGTACCACATTGTCCACATTCTGGCATGTTCCGGGTACCCCCGGGGTAGTGGCCAGTTTCTGACTTGGACCAAAACCTGTCATGCGACACCTCAAATCACAAGTGAATTTAAAATTAAGTTCTTTGCTCGTCTGGTTTGGAATCCAAATCAAATTTGGCCACCGCTGCCGACATGTTTTGAGTTTTAGATGAGGTGCACGCAATAACCGTGAGCACAGAAATAGGTGTAAGTTATGTACATTAATTGCAGCTTTAACTACTTTTGTTAAACGATACTTATATGTTAGTCCATTATTACAGGCGAAATCTATATAATTACATTCCGTTTGCTTATTTTCAGTTCCATCAATTACATTTTTAATACGTTTAATCACAAACAATGTGAAACATTATTTTCATTAATTTCATAACCCATATTTTGCGCACCTAATGCCCTAGTTTTGCGCATTTTTAAACATTCCAAACTAATGTTTAGTGGAATATTCTTTGAATTTAGTTCTACGTGTAAAAAGATGTTGTTCTCTTGTGTATGGGATAAAATATAAAGTTTGACTATCTTGCAATTAACTGCAAAATTTTGGCAAAATGCGCATAATTAGGCGCTGCGCAGAATTAGGGTACTTCACGGTACATCTTTATTATTCATTAATACGAGATTAATTACAATAACTTCTTTTGATTGGACTTTGAATCCCACGCACTAGTCAGGAGTATTGCGTGACTTTCGGTTCTACACGCAAAAGCAACGTGAAATCATTAAAGTGATCTTCAAAGATTATTTGTAGTTGTATTGAGTTTGATGGACAGTAGCAAAGCAGCCCAAAGCTAAAATTATAAAGAAAAAACAATGTTTATTAAAACATATTAAAACAGGTGGATAAAACTAGGTATTTCAATTTTATAGAAAAAAAATCGTACTGAATCGATATTTCGTGGACTAAATATTGGCTACCTTTATTTATATGAGTTTTATAATGAAATAGAACTGTTCTCCAGGAAATCAGTTAGTGAATGTATTATGACTTATAAACTATCATGGGTATCAACAAACATTAAAAGCAAATCAATAATAGAAGTTTTCATATGTATAACAAATTAAGTGCATCTTGAGCCATATCTTCCTTACTTTCGGTTGGTTTTTTTCTCAATCAATTTATAACAGAGTCCCAATACAAAAGTAACATTTGTAATAGATCTGTATTCGTTGCTGTACAACAAATCATTCTCGTACTACTCCTTCTGAATTCTTTGTCATTCTTGTTGTAGGATTCTGCAGCTTCCTCTGACAGTTCTCCAATCGAGAAGAGTGCGCAACTAATAATGTCTGATCCTTGGAGCAGGAAGATTGTACCAAGGATACTCCTTCACTAACAACCTAGCAGTAACAAGACCATATTCTTTGAACTCTTCTACTTTTATTTCATATCCTGACGCTAGACACTGCAACAAAGCTCCCCATCTTTAACGATAAATAAAAATTAGTTTCTCGATGAATTGGTTAATTAACCAATCTATAAAATCTGCTATTTAAAAGATAAGATAAGAATTTCTAAATTAAAGATAAATCTGCACCTGTCTATTTATTCTTTCTGCAATCCAGTAATTTCGGCAGCTTTTTCTGAAAACTTGAAGAATTTTCTGGTCGTTTTTTCATCATTACAATTCCCGGTTCCGCCACATTTGGTCTATCAATATTAAGACCTTATTCTTCTCTTAACTTCATTTGCACTCTCTTTTTCCTAGCAGCCACCAACTCTTTGTCTTCGGCACTCCTAATCTGCCACTTTGAAGCTGTTTTGTCAAACAACAAAACATGTTAAAATATCAAACTATAATACATGGATTACTACGATTGATAGGTAAAAATATTCAGATTTTCATCGACTAAGACTTAATTCGGATAGATGCTTTTTTGAAAAATTTAAAGGCTCGCGAGCTCACGTCAATTTTTGTGAAATAGTAAAAGGAATAAACTATTTCACGAGCTTCTTGCATTCTGCAATGATGCTCTAAAAAAAACTGCTTTGGAATTTTTCGAAAATACATCAATCCGAGTAGAGCCTTAATGATGTTTACTCAATTTGTTTAGGTGCCTATTGTTGATCATGTGATCTCAATTTCCAACCAAATGTAATGCAACAAGTTTAAAAAAATTAAAGAAAAATTAACTGGTTTAAGAAATGTCGCATGAGGACATAATCTTAAAAAGGAAATCGCGTTATAACAGAATCGAGCGTAATCAGTTTTCAAACACTGTAGTTTTAAACAATGTTTTAGATATACGACACTTAAACGGTCCACAGGAAACCATGGCGCAGAAATGCGCAGCTAGAACACAGTACACGTCAAAGTCAATTCTCTCAATGAAGTTTTGTTGAAGATTCGGTGAGAGGAATCGAAGGGAAAAGATGTGTATGTCAATTATTTCTGTACATACATTCTAAGAGGAAAAGCAATTAATTGATATGAGCCACATAAACTAACCACAGCAATCCTCAGCGCAGAAATGCGCAGCTGGATCTTACTACAAGTTGAAGTCAATACTTTTTGGCAAGTTTTGGTGAAGGTTTGGTGAGGGGAATCGAGGGGGAAAGTTTTTTTTTGCGAATTCCAAAAAATACCAACTATTCTCATTTATATTGTCAATAGACACTAGTTTGAGTGCATTTCTACTGATCAAAACTGTAAATATCAGCACTGTAGTTGACATGAAATTTCAAAATTAACTTTATTGAAGGCAAATATCCATAAAAATATACATACTGTTATTCAGAAAAAAGTTTAACTGGCGAATAAATGAATGCTATATATAACTTTTAAACTGTTAGTTTTTGAATACCAATTACACTCATATATACGACCCGATTTCGAAAAATTCCGTTGAAAATCGTCAAAATCATGTGTTGAACATTGAAATATACATCTTAAACGAAGCAATGCCGAGATAGAAACACGTATTCCTCGAAGTCAATTTTTTGTATTAATGGCCTATGGGGGAACCACTGTGCGCCGCTCAAAAACTTCAAACTCCTTGTTCTGTATTTGTCACTGAATTAGCTGCAATTCATTTTACGCTAGAATAGTTTCACGGATAGTCTCAGTTCTAAAGAGGCTATTTGCTCCATGAGGCAGGTACACAACTCCTCGTATTTTGTCATGAAAATACAGGAGCTTATAAGTGCTTTATCTTTGCATTATTTTATCGTCACCTTTGTCTGGGTCCCATCTCATTGTTCGATTTCGGGTAATGAGCGAACGAACTCTCTTGCAAAGGTAGGTGCTATGGAAGGCAGAATTTATGATCGACAAATCACTTTCAATGATTTTTTTTTCTATTTTTCGTCAAAAGTCACTCTACGTGGGTCGAGATTTCATTCGTGTAATATCTCGCCTCGTTTCCAATAATTATTCTGCAAACGCTCATTTCTATCGTTTTGGGCTGTGTGACAGTAATCTCTGTGAATGTGGGCAATGTTACTAGGACGCCGATTACTTAATTTGATCATGTGCTGAGCATAGTGGAGCCAGATCTGAGATTTTCGATTCCTTTAGGGCTCGAGGTCTAACAAGACATTAATTAGACTGGTAGTTCTCTACGGCCACGAAACATGGACATTGTTAGTGGAGGACCAACGCCTTAGTGGCTTTGAACGGAAGGTGCTGCGTACGATCTACGGTGGAGTGCAGATGGAAGACGGAACGTGGAGAAGGCGAATGAACTACGAATTGCACCAGTTGCACAATCGTACACAGGCTGGGCATGTCGTAAGAATGTCGGACAGCCCTGTGAAAATGGTTCTCGAAAACAAACCGACGGGTACAAGAAGAAGAGACGCGCAACGAGCAAGGTAGATAGATCAAGTAGAACGACCTGCGGACTCTTCGCAGACAGCGAGGCTGGCGAGGTACAGCCATGGGCCGATTACAATGGAGACAACTTCTGTGTACAGCAGAAGCCACACCAGCCTTGGTCTGATTGGTAAGGGTTCAAGGTAGACAACCCAATGTACCGATTCAAGACATTTTAGCCGTACGCGATCTGGAGTTCATGAAACTTATTTATTTGTTTTTGACTAATAGTAGTATAATATTGTAGTTTTATTAACCCATTTGTTTGGTTTTAATTATTTTCGTTTGTGTATTGTTGATTCGATGTAAAGGTTATTCAATTGAGCTGTTGAATAAACTTCTTGAAAAAAATCCATTCAGAACCTTAGATCATAAACTAACATTCACAACTATCGAATTTTCTTGCATCGCAGGCTCTTACAAACAAATTAAATACTTTTATTTTATTTAGAACGACTCCATATTCTTTGTAATAGCGCTAATGAAGCCACGATATTTCGAATAAAGTAGTATTACCAGTTATTTTCTGATTGTTTTTTTGTAATCAATATGGTAGACACTCTAAAGAAATTACAATGATGAAACCGAGATATTTACTGGAGATATTTTGAGATACATTCCATGAGTTAATCATAGAAAAAAAAGTTGGAAATTAGGGAAATCGAAGCAACCCGTGCTTAGAAAGTGACGTGTTTTTCTTTTACTGGATCGTTTACGCGAAATCCAATATTCAATTTAATTTGTGATATGGAATCAGAATAACGCGAAATTATAATATCATCGCAGTGCTGTAGTAAACAATCATGTGTTTTTCAGCGAATCTTGTCCTAACTGTGTGATTGCCGCGATTCGTTTTTCGGCTTGGGCTCTGGCGGGCTTTCTTCCGTTTGTTATATGTTTGGTGCTCCGCTCCGCAACCGGAGAAAACAGACTATAAGTTTGTTTTTTTTTGCCGTAGTTTGGAAATTTAGCTTGAACTTTCTGTACGTCGGATGCATTTTTATAGCATTTGTGGAAAAATATGTTTGTGATGTGTGAACCTGTGCTTGTAATGGGAGAGTAGGTGGTGTTTGTAGCAAGATTGACGTGCATTTTTTTTTCGCTGTGTTTTCCGATATTACAAAACAATTATTATCGGAGTAATTCAAGTTCGACCATTAACTGGAACTGTACCTACAGCAGTGCCATGTCGGTAATGGAACTGGTCCGTGACGGAATTGGTTAACGACAAGAAGTTTGCCGACCATCGGTGTTTGTAGGATACCGGGTATCCGGAGTGTCTGGAGAGATTTTCCCGAGTCCTGGAGCGATGCCGGAAGTGCAAGCCGGTTGAGCCAAGAATGGCTACGATGGAGGAAATTTTGAAGAAAACGAAAAGGTAGCGACGATGTTGATTGGTTGAGGAGTTAAGTTCGAGATACGATGCAATCTTCGTTCACCTGCAATGCCATATGGGACAATCATGGTGGGTTTGGATAGGCATCATTTAGATACCTTGGAAGAAGCGGAACGCCAACCAGTCGGACCCCGCAAAGGATTTTCAGACAACTGAGAGGTGTTAATTGCTCTCAAAAATCGCGGATCAAAACAGGTAATTGTTATCCTATTTGTCTCCTGAATTATATGAACTATAATATATGATCACATCACTTATCAAGGTGAATCCTGATCCATCGAGCCCTACCCTACTAACATAGAAAAACATCCTTCCTGTGACCTTTGTGGGCATGCAGAGGTAAACACGGCCCCTTAAACAGCAAAGGTCACACTAACTTTCCTTCTCTATTCCCACCTGATTGCAAGGACGTGGCCGTTGCCGTTATTGATTATAAAAAACAATGGAGTCACTGAAACATGTACAGTGAGAATGGTCGGTTCAGTTGATTCATTGTGCAATTTCACTGATTCTGATCAATCACGGAGTAGCAACCATTGATACGTGCAGTCAGTCAAGCTAAGCTAAAAAAAAGTTGGAAATTAGACACAAAGTGATCTCAATGAATATTGCGAGTATTGAATGATATTGCTATGTAGATTTAGAAATAGATAGTTGACATTACCTGAACTAAATAGATATTTCGTACAGTAAATTTTGGCGACTAATCAATCGATTGAGAATACAACAAATAAGCACATCTCTGACTCAATATTTGCAGAGAAATCTTTTTTGTCATAATGAATTTTATCAAATACATACAACATCATGAATCATAACGGTTGACACATATTACGTGAAAGCGATTTTAAAGCGTGATGTGTGAGAACAGCATTTGAAGCACGTTTGTCATAGTTCAAGTTACACAAAACAAAGAAAGCTTATTGCTTTATTCAGTAAAGCTTAACTCAGCTTTATTGAAATTATTCTGCAGCTAATTTAATTTTAATAAGTTCAATCATATTTAAAGGGTGTCCCAAATCAAATCGCGTAACGGAAAAAACGCTGTAGAAAAATACTCATTGGGTGCTTTCTCTTGAAAATTTGGGTAGAAGAAATTTAGAGTGTTTTTTGTTGTTGCATTTTTATCGCTGTCAGTTTTACGAACATTGGAAAAAATTGCGTCACTCGAAAAGCAACGTCGCGTCTTAATTTTCCGCAAGCACCTGAAAAATCCTCAACTCTCTCATCGGGACATCGAAAAGCAACTCGGAATCGTGCAGTCAACGGTGAGTCGTGTGATTACACGTTACTACGCAACTCTGAGCATCGAACGGAAGGAGAAATGCGGTCAGAATGAATGTTCTCTTAGTGATCAGGATCGTGGAAGCGTTTAAATGGAATCTCAATGCTTCGGTCAGGGATGTGGTCAAAAAGTTGAATCTGTCCAGGTCTTTCGTTCAGAGAGTCAAGGACCGGGAGGGACTGCATATGTACTAAGTGCAGAAGGCTTCAAATCGTGACGAACATACGGTTGGAATGTTACGGGCCCGGAAACTGTACACCCAGATGCTGACGAAGTCCGAGGCTACTGTTCTTCACCGCCCAGCACAAGTTTCATGTTCTGGAGGAAGTAAGGAAGCAGTAACTTTCAAAGTTTGCCAAGAAATACATGATTTGGCAAGCGATCTGCTCATATGGCAAACGATGTGCACCGTTCGTGACTACCGGGACTGTTAACGGGGAGATCCACCTCAAGGAGTGTCTACAGAAGCGTCTGCTTCCTCTGTTGAAGCAACACGAGGGCCCTACGATCTTCTGGCCGGATCTGGCTTCGTGCCACTATTCAAATGTTGTCCTGGAAAGGTACGAAGCCAACGAGGTCCCATACTGGGCTTTTATGATACAAGCACTACAGAAGCATCCCAAGAGGGTCAGATCGGAGGAAAACATGAAGAAAAGGTGGGTTTCCATACAGAAGAAGCTGCAGTCAGATATTGTACAGAACCTAATGAGTGGAGTTCAGCCAAATAAATAAATATGCCAAAAGCTTACTAATGGGTTATATTTTATTGACTGAAAGCTTGAAAAGGATAAGTCAACTAAGTAATTTTCTACAGCGTTTTTCCGTGATGCAATTTGAGGTGGGACACCCTTTATAGACTTATGGAACTGAGTAGATCTGATATCACTATATTGTGTCTGTTTTGTTGTTACTAAAAACAGCTGACCAGATGACAGGAGGAAAACAAGTATCGAAAAATCATATAATTGATAGATAATTCGGTTGCAAATCAATAGTTGGGACTGAAAGCGATTGGGAGTGATACAGAGCGCTAATTTGCATAGAAACAACACTTGACGATAAAATTTGGAGCATTTCATTCGAAGAGTTATATCTCTAAAAAAAACACTTGTTTTGAAATATTTTAACGAGCATATTAATAGAGCGATTGTAAACGGAAAACTAGAACATTTTAAATAAACACTCAACTTGATCACTTCTTGAAAAATAAACAACAAAAACATTGACACACTTTTTCAAACTTTCACTAGTAAACACGAGCGAAATCCTTGGAATTCCACTAGAAAAAGCGTATCCTTTGACAGATAGGCCTATTACATCTGAGACTTACAGACCTCTGCAGTATTGAGTGCTCGACACAGTGAGCACAGTCAGCATATTTTCTTTGACAATCGGCTTTCTTTGTTTCCCACAAAAATTAAAAAAAAATAATCTGAAGAGTCGTTAGTCCTTGCCAGATTAGAAGAATTCAAGAATATTTACCAAGCTCCGAGGATTCTTTTAACCCAAGAACACAACAAAACTGTGATCTTAATAAAGTGTTTGGGGATAAAACAATGGGGACATTGCAAATCCAAGATCTGAGAAGACCCATAGGATAAATATATAACATAGGCTTGAGAGAGGCTCTCTATATGAACCGCTTCGTCGGAATGTCAGTGGAACAACTTACAAAACATTTCAGAGTTAACATCAACAAAAAAGCTGATTCGGATTTATGTTCAAATTAAATTTAAATTTGATTTAATTTAGTTAATTTAAGCCTTCAAACTCAAATTTCATCTCAAACCCGATTGGTGAACAATTGTAAAATTTTCACAATTATTACTCATGTCTATGCTTTAAGCAATATTTCAAAAGTTCATGACTGTAAATAGATATTTTTTTAAGATGTGAAATGGTAGAAATATTCAAATAATCGATTGAAGCAAAACATTGGGAAATCTAATGAGGAATAAATGAGATAGTTTTTTTTTTTTAATTTCTTTATTATCGTGGCTTTCAGCCTCCTGGGCTGGTTCGCCAAAATGAGATAGTTATGCTCAAAGCTGTGACGCTCTCATTTTTCGTACTCGTTAAGTGTACTTGTATATAGAAAACAAAAACGTAGTATACATTAAAATTATTAAGGGTAAAAACTGGACAGAATCCCTGAGTACGGCTCCTATCAAAAGAAACATTGGAGGTATTTCCTAATGAAAATACATTCAAGTACTAGAAGGGGCGTATAAAGCCATCAATGGCAACTTTGTTTATGCGAAAAATGTTGCGCGCACCGTAAATTGCTTCTACTAAGTATTCCTCGGCTAATGGTACCCAGTCCCATTAAAGCAACACCAATCAGACATGCTCTCGTTACATGACAAACGTATGACTGCAAGTATCCATTTACCCAACAAAGTTTTATGAACTCTCGCAATTACCGGAGAGCCTTTCAAACGTCCCCAATGCTCATATTCAATAACCGTAAATCGCTTCATGCGCGTCAGCCCATTTGAATTGATTTACAGCTTACGCGCCTACCAACTCTTCCAACAGCTCATAACCATTATCGTTAAGATCAATTAACTCACCTAGATTAATCGAAGCACACGCGGTCGGTCGCAGTTTTCTCCTTAGTAGCGACAAAGATGAACTTCTGCCGCTCCCCGCGTTTGGTTTGTTGATATGAATCTCATTTACGAAATCCGCAAAATGACCGTTTTCTTCTTACTCCGGTTCACTCCTCTTTCGGCACCAAATGGAACACTCAATTAAGACGCGGGCACATTTTGCTTTTCTCCAAATATGACGATGATATAAATAGATATCTTAAAAAGCTGCCACCCACATAGTGGCAGTCGAATCCTGGCTCAGGGCAAAAATGGCGATTACAAACCAAAACACGCACACAAACATTCACAAAAACCGGCTGCTGTCGTGAGTCGGTTATCTCAAGTGATTACTTCGCATTAATAAACAGTAATATCTCACAGCATAGATACATAATTCATTGAACATGGAATAATCACTTCACCAACAGCTTCCTTTTGTGTTTTCCGAACTGTGCTTTGAACGCTTTTCTTCTGTACTTGTTTTCGCTATCTGTCAACGAGGCCTAATCAGTAATCAGCGAACCGTAATCGGTAAACAATCAGCACACTACAAACTTATTGTGAAGATACACCATCCCCTCGCAACCATTCTTCAGGGAACCAAACCGACCTCAGATCAATGCCGTAGGAGTAGGCTATGAACAGCAGCTACACAAACGCAAAAACAGCGCGACAGAGAACCACACGAAAATTATCATAAAAAGCCGTCTTATCCCTTCCGATAACTTCAATCAACTAAAAGACTGGAGTGGCGCAATTCCGATTCCAAGTCGCTGCCTCTTTTTCGGTCTCTCGTTCCATGCCCCCTTCTTACGTGTACAACAGACGAAAGCAAACAACACACAAAGAAACCCAGAAGCAACTGAGTCGAGCTGTTGTTGGCTCATTCTGACGCGCTGAAACCTGCTCTACAACCCCCAATCCCCGACAACCAACATGCAGCAGCAGTAGAATGGCCAACAGCCGAGCACAAGAGTCTGAAGCAGGACACAAAACATAAAATCCGAAAGTCAAGTTGGAAGAAACCCCACACCAACCGCCCGACGGGGTGCTTTCCGATGATGATCGGGCAGAAGGCAGTGGGCGAAAAAAATGGTGAGCGGAAAGAAAAAAAAAGCACTACACTACTGAAATTATATTTAAAAAAAACTCGAGTTATTGCCCCTAGCCTCCAGTTGACTCTAAGTGCGAGAAAGAGACAAAGAGGGAGTGAACCTCTTGGGAAACATACTGCATTAAAAAACTGGTTGGCCAAGAAGCTTCACTATATCGCATGGTGACAGACAGTGGATAAGGTAGCAAACGCACAACGAGAAGCGCTTTTGTGGCCCATTCGGTCTGTGGTGTCTTGGTCAGTCATCGAAATGGGCGAGTGTAATCACAGCTGCTATACAATTCTCCAATGTTTTGTTATATCATTTCTCTAGTAATTCATGACATTCGAGAGCATTATGAAATATGAAATTTGAAAATTATGAACATTAAAATTCCAGCCTATGAATTTCAAATGCTTGATCTTAAAATTCATTATGCTCTATATAATCGGCTTAAACGCGTTTTTGTTCGAAAAAATTATATAAGGTACATTTTTTCATAAATCCATTTATTTATACAGGCTCAATCAAATCAACTTTACAGAGCCAAGTTTTCATGTTTATATTAGTTATCTCAGAACTTCAGTTAGGGGGACAGAACCGGTTACTCGCAGCCGTTTCGAGGTTAAAAGGAATAACAATTTAACGGATGGGAAGATGGGCGGGAATTTGAAGTAAGGTTTACACAACACAGATATTTTAAATTCTAAATCGTCTAATCATCACTTATAACTATTCAACTTTTGGTTTCCTTTTAAACATTTTCGAGAGAGAAAAAACACAAAACACAACAGATAAAAAAAAACTAAAAATAGACATACATTTTAAACAAATTACAGTCTAAGGCTAATGTTAGTCAAAAACACATAAATGAGTCCCATAAACTCCAGATCACGTAGAGCCAAAATATCTCAAACCGGTACATTGGGTTGTCAACCTCGAGCCCGAAGGAATCATAAAGGTCAACGATGCACAAAACCAAATAACGTGATCTGCGTCCTGAAAACTTTACCAACGTTCACAGATATTGCTGTCGCTCATCCCATCATGGTATAAATGAGCGTTCAAAGAATAATGATTGGACATTAGGTGAGACATCACACAAATGTAGGAATAATAGAATGTTGCCATCGCCCCAGATTTCTTTCACACCATTTATACTGCTAGCTGACGAGTGACTGTTGACGAAACATAGGGAAAACTCGTCGATCGTAAATATCGCCTCGCATAGCGTGCATCTTTGCAAGCGAGTTCGCTCTCTCATTGCCCAAAATCGAACAATGATAAGGGGCCCATACATAAGTGATGAGAATGTAACGCGAAGATAAAGCACTAAGAAGCTCCTGTATTTTCATGAGAAAATACCAAGAGTGCTTTATCAGCTGCATGGAGCGAATAGCCTCTATAGAACTGAGAATATCCACAAAAATGAAGTAACGTTTGGATTTAAAAATGGACAAAAATTGCCGATTTTTCATGGGTTTACCTTCACCCGCACTGACAAAACTAGCCATGCAGCATCAATCATAGTAACCCATGAGTCAGCAGACAAACTCAGCAACTCCGTTCAGAAGTGTGCTCGTTCAAAGAACAGCACCCCGCCGTGTCAAAAACGGACATCGTGCGGCACTTTGTCAACGCCGGATACGCCCGTTCCGGCATCTACAACATCTTGGCACTATTAGACAACAATCAGAGCATCGAAAGAAAGCCCGGTTCCGGACGGCCGACGACCCTGAGCGACAAGAAGCTCCAAAGGATTCTGAAGAGGAAGACCGAAGGAAAAGTGGCTACGTGCGCTTGGCCGGGAGATCGGTTCAACCGGTCAAACAGTGAAAAAGTACCTGGCGAACATGAACATACATGTCAGGAGGCGGAATTCGCGTCCACTGGTTTTGGAACTGCATGCAATGACGCAGCGGCAGCGGCCGAATAAGATGATCAACTCGATTTTCCCAGTGAATCGTGACGTGGCGGTGGTGATGGACGACGAGATGGCAACGACTGGTAGGGCACTTCGTATTTTACTGCCCCCACGAAGGAAGTGAGCTCCGGGGTGAAGTTCATTTCACACACCAAGTTCCCCAATAAGGGGCTGCTGTGGCTGACAATCAGCGAGAAGGGGATGTCAAAGCCGCTCTTCTTTCGCTCCAGACTGGCCGTGAACGGGGAAATTTATAGTACGAAATACCTGCCGGAAGTTGCGTCGCTCATCAAGAAATACCATAAGGGCGAAGACGCGGTGTTCTGGCCGGATCTGGCGTCAGCCCACTACTCGAAGCGATCGTTGGAGGAGATGGAGCGGCTGAATATCGATGTGGTATCCAAGTTGGATAACCCGCCCAACGTCCCCCAGCTGCGTCCCATCGAGAATTTCTGGGCCATCCAGAAGCTTAAGATCTACTCTAACAATTTTAATAAATAAAACGAGGAAAGAACTCAAAAACATGCCCACACGCATGTTTTCGTCCGTCATTGCGAATGTTCCGGTTAACTGCCGGAAGTCCGTTTTTTTAAATGCAAACGTTACTGATCCGGTGTAAGTGAGGCAATAATTTGTAGCTTAAAGTGTATTGCAGCTAATTCAGCGACATATACGGAACAAGGAGCTTGAAGTCTATGTTTGAAGATTCTAATCCCAAGTAACACCACTTGTCATATTCATGTTAATAATACACGTTTTAGACCAAGCTTATGTATTTTTTCTAACGTCAATAACTTAATTTCATACACGCATATAACCGAAAAAGCGCAATTAATGTGGCATTTTTTAACATCTTTTAGGTCATACCAGATGTTTTGTAGGACATCCATTAGACAAATATTATGTTCTGTGGATGCTTCCAACAGCATGCTTATAACATAATGATATGTTTTGTCGAAGCAAGCACGGTATGAACAAAGTAAAAAAAATATAAACAAGATTTTTTAATGGCGAAACGATATCGTAGCTAATGGTATTTTACGCGTTAAAGATGATTGTTTATTACTTCTTCAAATGAGAAATAAAAACTGCTTTGCGCATGGAAGTTGTATCAAAATTGTATATGCGGCTCAAGGTTAGCAGTGCAACTTTCCGTTTTACCTTCCCGAATTTCATGCGCCATCGATTGGATTAAAACACGTAGAAGGTACCCCGAATAAATGATTGAATTTTAGTGAGATTTCTTTATGGAATTCACAAAAACCAACATGGCGATTTACCAAGTCTACAGTCCTACATTACAAGTCTACAGTACGGGTAAAAACATTAGTAACACATTTGATTTTCAAATCTTCGTTTTTTTTATTTTCTGCGTTTTTTTTTGTAAAATTGAACCGAGAAATATCAGTATGAATGAAAATACAAATACAATTTTTCTATTATGTTGTGCGTAGCTTCATCTCAAAAGACTCCCCCACAAATTAAGCGTAACAATTTATAAAAAATACTAAACATTCTCCCGAACTGTTGCTTTATCTACTTTTAAATAAACCCCTATCCCCATTTTGGCTTCTATTTGAATCAGTGAGTGGCATCACAATATTACATTTAGGTAGTGTTTTATTTTATTCTAGTATTTCAAATAAACATATTTTCAGCTGTCACTGTATTGGATTCACAATCTATTCGGAATGATTTCACTATTGCATGAGGATGTTAAAAACATGTTTAAAATTCATCTTGAATGCAACCTATCAACATATTTACAAACATCTAGCATACACGCTATTTCCAAACAATCCAAAATGAAGTACGTTTAACTCAAATCAGTCAAAAGTATGGATACTCAAAAGTGAGTAAAAATAGTTCGTAGTGGTAAGATGACAAACATCCTGAAAACTTTTTCAAGACCAGACATGTTTGGTATTTCATCCTCACGACTTTTTTACAACAAACTTTTTAAATTCTTGTCAAAGAAGATGTTTCTGGTGTTACTTGGGATGAATGTTATTAGATATACCAAAGCCTGCAGACTCTTCTACCAATGATCCGTCAGTGAAGAACGATTTTGTGGAATCAACCTGGCCAAACTTTGCAGTAAATATTTCCGGAGCAATCATAAGACGATGATGCTCTGGGATTCCATGAAGTTCCTGGTTCATCAATGTGTATCGAATTGCCGAAGTCGGAGAAGCAAACACGATTGCGAATATTCGACGCAGGCCTGATATCCTGTGTTATGTACAAAGTTTTTGATCACCTGGGGATTCATAACTTCACACCGGGTGAGGAGCCGGAGTGATAATTCTGAAAACCGATTCAAGAGTGGCAACACTTTAAGACTTATCGAAAGCCAGCACTTTAAGACTTATGGAATGAGTCGAGTGAATGCAACCTAACGTTATTTATTTATGAATGTGCCATTTACGATAATCGTCGCCAAATCGGACTAATATGACTTCTTATTATGGGGTATCCGGAACCTGTTAAGAGGTGATCATCTAATATCCCCTGTTGGCTTGCTTGACAATTGATATGGTTTATGAGGACCTGAATTGTCTATGATATCCTGAAAATTAAATAAACTAAAGTTTTTCAGAGAAAAAACAGTGGTTAGCGAAATTTGTGCAACCTGTTTAAACGAAAAGCCGAACATGACAACGGAGTTGGAGAAATTACTCTTTCTTCTAAAACGGTGCATCGATTCGCAGCATGTCGCAAAGGCAAAGGAATACATCCTGACCATCTCGGATTTGGTCATCCATTGTGAAAATTCTGCCGAATCCAGATAAATATCTGGATACCCTAGTAAATTCCCTAGTAAACATCCGAACGCTTCCCGAAAATTATTGAGGAGATTTTCGATTTGTTCAGGAAGCTTATCCAGAAGCTTAACTCAACTTGTTCGAATGCACGTCGAAAAGATCGTTCGCGTGTGCATCCATTATGAGCAGTCGTCGTCGGTAGGTACTAAGTTCGAGCTAATGGGACTGACGGCCAAGGAATTCCAAAAATGCGTGAGCGATGTGCACCAGCGCTAGGTTCGGGACACCATGATGAGTGTCGCCGAGGATCAACTGCGGGAGGAGAGCTACCCATCGTTGATCACGCTGGCGGGTGCCAAGCATGAATGAACGAGAGGATGAATGTGGCTCGGTCCGATATTGATAAGTAATACTAATTTAATTTTAATCAATTTCAATCAAAGGTTAACTATATTGAACATATATAACCATTCGACAAATAAAATATTGAAAATCGATAATTTTTAAAGACTGTATTCGATGAAATTTGGACACACAAAATAGGTCACCAAAAATTTTCCTTGAGCCCGATTCTTTTCAAACTTTCTGGAAATAAAGTACTACTAAATGGTTAAGTTTTGACATCATTGGTTTATTGAAAAACTTCTCCCAACCCAAATGTCCGCACCTTTGCCTTGACCCCTCTCATCAAATTTTGGGCAATGATAGGACCGACTTTCTTACTTACTTTTAACCACACTTTCTTTAGTACAAGTTCATTTTCTATCAGTTTTGGAGTTTTAACGAGCTTTGCCTTCATGATTGCCCAAAATTTTTCAATTGGGTGAAGTTCCGGAGTGTTTAGAGGGTTGACGTTTTTTGGTACAAAAACTACATTATTATCTTTGTACCAGTCTAAGACGGGCCGTGCATAGTGGCAAGATGCCAAATCCGGCCAAAACAGTGTCGGGCCATCGTGAGATCTCAAGAAGGGCAGAAGTCGTTTTTGGAGGCATTCGTCCTTGTAGATTTTTCCGTTGACGGTCCCAGAGGTGATGAAGGGCTGACTCATTTGGCCACATCCGCAGATCGCTTGCCAGACAAGGAATTTTTTGGTGAATTTCGTCAGTTTCTTCTTCCGTCCACTCTCCGGCCAACTTAGAGGTGGCGACGTAGTGTTCCTGTCCTGGCATTTGTTTGGTGTCGGCTTTAATGTAGGTCTCATCGTCCATCACAATGCAGAACGGTTTTGTGAGCCACTCCCTGTACAGTTTTCTTGCACGAGTTTTGGCCACCGAGTTCTGTTTATCGCTCCGGTTTGGTAATCCAGGACGTTTTATTGTTTTTTGCACAAAACAAACTGAAACTTTCGCCTTTTTCGCAACATCCCTGATCGAAATGTTGGGATAACGCTTAAATTGGTTCAATACCATCCTGGCCTTCTCCGGATTTGATGTGCCACGTTTTTTGCCACTACCATTTTTTCCGCTTGGTTGTCTTACGGTCCTTGAACGTTTTGATCACATGAGATACGGTTGAATGTGCGATTCCGAGCTGTTTTCCGATCCATCGATGAGAAGCATTTGGGTTTTCGAAGTGAGTGCCCAAAATTTGTTGGCGCACGATTTCTTCATTCGAAGCCATCACTGAAATCACTCAACCGATTTTCACGAAACTCATTACACAATTGACACAGCACAATGAAATACATTCAGTTAAAATTTCAATAATTTTTACCCACACGCTAAAAAGTTACGAACAATTGCGTGTGTCCAAATTTCATCGAATACAGTCTTTATCTCTTCAAAGTCTATGAAGGTTGTTTGAGTTCCTTGCGCTTTTGGCAAAAGATGTCAAGACAATTTTCAATTTTTTAAACAGTTGTAAGGACGTGGCCAGGTGCACAGAGAGAAGCGGTTCTACGACACTCAACATTTTCTGCCAACTGTTAAGTGGAAGAAGATAGGCTTATCTCGGTGACTCCCCCCATATTATGTGCAAATGTTCTATGCTATGCTATGCTATGCTATTACAATAAATCTACTCTAGAGCCTTTGGGAAATGTACCCAACATTTTGCGTTGAGTACTATTCTTACAGTTATTGCTGGAGAAAAACAGGCGTTTAAAAAAAATTACCCCGTTTAGAAGCACTAAACTACTTATTTTTTTTCGAAGGGTGCGACACATCTATATTGATGATGCAATGTTTTTTTAGAATTTATCCTGTTGATTTCGATAAGTGTAGATTGTTCAGATTTATCCAACGACAAAGCGCTGCATATCTTTTTCAATATAGCCATACGCTGCATGAGATAGGAGGCGATGCGCGCGAAGCGGCAAAGATTGTTGATTGGTGACGAATGAAGTGACGAGAGTGAGCGAAACAACTTGCCTGCTGAATTGCCATTTTGTTGTCTTTCGCACGATTGGATGTTTAAAAGAAAACTACTTCGTGTTGTTAGGCATATTGTGAGCATTACCATTAAGTGCGAATTTGGTGAATAATCAATACGGCAGAAAATGGTACGCTGGAGGGCCAATGGCCAACTACAAAAAACCAGGCCGTTGGAATGGAATAAGCGCCGGCACGCGGATGAAATTGAAAACTGCCACCAAGAACAAGGTTGGTGCTAGCAACAGGAAGCTGGCCATGAAGTTTGACACGTCGCAGAGTATGGTAATCAGAATCCAGAAAACGGAGAAACGGTTACAAGCGAGCATTCGGACCGAAGTACACGTAGAAGCAGCTGCAGGAAATCCCGAGGAAGTACCGAAAGCTGCGGCGTAAGTACTTTGATCCAGGCATCACCGTCTTTATAGACGGCGAGAAGTACTTAACGATCTTGAACAGTTTGACCACTGAGAACATGTGGTTCTATACCGATGAGATAGACACTACACCCGATAATGTTATATACTACCTTGGTCTTAAAGTTCCTGGAATTTGATCAGGAAATTTAGAATACAAGATTAAACATCAAAATCAATACTGTCCCTTTCAAAGTGCTCCCCATCGACTGCTTGATCCAATCAACGAAACATTTTTCACATTCGGTTTGTTCGATTTTTCCATGATCTCATCTCGGGTTCTGAAATGCGTTCCGCAGAACGGTTTCAAGTCGACTGAATAGGAAAAGTCGCAGAGAGCCATGTCTGGCGAATTCGGTGGTTGCTTAATGGTATTCAGCCTTGAAAATCATGTCTTTTGTGACGTCAACGTGGTTCCTTTTTTTCATGAAATTCTGGTCTTTCGGCACCAGCTTTGCAGCGACACGTCCGAAGCCAGAATCATTAACCAAAATGTCTTGGATGGATCCAAAAGCAATTCCCAACCATCTCTTTTATGGTCAATTTGCGGTCTTCGGTCATCCAATCTTCGATTTTATTGATGTTTTCGTCGGTTTCCGATGTCGATGGCCTACCACTTCTCCCATCATCGTTCACGGACTCACGGCTAGTTCTGAAACGTTCTGAAACTGAAAAACGACTGTTTTCTTTTGTTGCCGAAACACTTTTCTAACATTTCTAGCATAAGTATCGTCGCACCAACGGAACTGTTTTTAAAGCTAAATTTAATACAAACTCGTTGTTGCAAATTCCCTTCCATTTTGAAAATTGTACAAAATCGAGTACACACACAATCGCAGATGTACTCAATACGGCGTAGCCTTAACAAATTTCAAGCTATCAAGCTAAAAATTTCATAGAATGTCAATGACAAATGTGGCAACCTAAAAAAAACAAACTCAAATCGGGTGACTGAGATCTCCACACGGTGGTGATTCCGGAAACTTTTTGATCAAGGTGGTATGCCAGAAAAGCCAAGTTTGAGCCTAAGATATTGAAGTGGGCAGCCATTTCGACCGCTTGCATATCTAAGCTTTACGTTCAGACGAGTGTATGGAAGTCAATACGGAAGTCTACACAAAGAACTGTTTGCCAAAAATTGTTGCTTTTGTATTAAAGCACCATTATGATGAAGTTGTCTGTTCTGGCCGGAAGTAGTTTTGTGTCATTACGCAAAGGCCACTCTGCATTGGTTGACCGCCCATAAAATACCGTCTGTATGAAAGAAATACAATCCTCCAAACGTACCCCAGGTGCGGCCAATCGAGTCGTATTGGGTCATACTGTCCCAGTCGGTGTACGAAAATGGTTGGGAAGCCACCACAGAAATATTATTTTAAAAAGAAAAAAATTTTTAAAAATTTTTCCTAACTGACTCAAACCAATTTCGAAAATGTGTTTGATCGAATATATTTTCTCATCTCTTTCAACTCATTCTTATGTGATAAAGGACGCTTGCATGTGTCGGTCTCAGGGGACAGAAATTTACTTGACATTTTGGTAGGGTGTAGCTCAACAACTCAAATCCTGTATCATCCGATGTGCCGCCTCGAGGTGGTCCAGACCATGATGGCGAGGGCTCCGGGAATCTTGAGGAAGATTGAAAATGATTAA
The DNA here is from genome assembly GCA_024533555.2 of Aedes koreicus. Taxonomy (NCBI): domain Eukaryota; kingdom Metazoa; phylum Arthropoda; class Insecta; order Diptera; family Culicidae; genus Aedes; species Aedes koreicus. The sequence continues at coordinate 180,211 of JAHHFK020003220.1, read as the reverse complement.
GACGATGTGTTTGATTGAATTTATTTTCTCATCTCTTTCAACTCATTCTTATGAACTAAATGACACTTGCATGTGTACACTCTACACACTACCAAAATGTCATGTAAATTTCTGTCTGCTGAGACCGACTCATGCAAGCGTCCTTTAAAACATAAGAATGAGTTGAAATAGATGAGAAAATAAATTCAATCAAACACATCTTTCGTCGAATTGCGTACGTGTCAGTTTTAAGAGGCATAATTTTACACGAAATCTTTCTTTACGTTCCTCGACTTTTTACAAATATGAATTACGTCTCGTGTAAAATTCATAATTTCTAAGTGTGTACCAAAATGGCATGTAAATTTCGGTGTCCTGATACCGAGACATGCAAGCGTCCTTTAGCACATAAGAATGAGTTGAAAGAGATGAGAAAATAAATTCAATCGAACACACCTTTGGTCGTGTTTCGTACGTATCTGTTTCATGAGACATAATTTTACACGAAACCAACGTTGACGTTGCCCGACTTTTTACAGAGATGAACTACGTCTCGTGTAAAATTAATTATTTATAAGTGTGTAGTACTAACGAATCTATTCGCTGTTTTGTGCAACGAAACTAATTTGTAACGCGCAATTGTTAAAAGTACAATGCATTTGTTGACATCGAAAGAACATTCGTGCATTGTACGAAGAAAATACAAAGAGCTACGAATATTTTGTTTCAACACACTATCAAAATGTCATGTAAATTTCTGTCCCCTGAGAGCGACATATGCAAGCGTCTTTTAGCCATACGATACACAGAATCAGTGATTTGGATAAGGTGAGAGGGAATGTCAACTCACTGTTGTTAACAATTTGTGGATGAAGAGCGGGATCTCCGCCCACTCAGTTCAACAGCGCGCATTTTTTGACCAATTGTATAATCTACGGGTACGGGAAACATAAAATTCAAAGCTGACCCTTAGCACAAAACCAAATGATGTGATCTGTGTCTTGGTAACCTTGTCCACCTTTTAAGAAATTTATAATTCTGTGGATAATAGATGGTGATGATGACCATCGATCCATCCAACCCGTTTTTGGCCATTAGTACAATGACTTGATGAGGACAATCAGTAATTATCAAAGCTTGATCAAGTCAAACAGAGAGAGGAGACCGTTGATGTCCGACTTAGTTTCCTTACAATGAAAGGTGGAACATATTGATTCACTGTTATGTCACGAATAAATTATAAGAGGTAAAGTTTTTATATTTAAAGATCATATTGAAATAAATTTAAATCCGCTTTCGAAAAATGCGTTGTCGTTTAAATCTATTCATTTTTTTTGCAGATATGTTTATTTTATCAGACTCAGCTGAATCAACTTTACAAAACCAAGTTTTTGCTTAATATATATATATATATAACAAATTTAAATGGAAAAAAGATAAATCTCAAAACTAAGTTAAAGGGATAAAATCGATTACTCGCGGTCGTTTCTAGGAATTACAATTGTATGGATGGGAAAATTGCGGTGGAAATTTTGAACAAAGCTAACAGAACAATAGTTTTCAGATTTCTAAGCAATCTGATAACTTCAATTTGTTATTTTTCAATAAAAAAAAAAAACACTTATTCACACACACCAACACTCAAACTCTGACGCACACAGTTCTCAAAAATTTACTTGTAGCTTAATCAAAAATAAATTAATCAAACTACAATGTATAATTTAACGTATTTTTACATAAATAAGTCTCATGAACTCCAGATCGTGTGCTGCCAAAATATGACGAATCTGTTGTCTAACTTGAGCCCGAAGGGAAACATAAAGTTCAAAGCTGCCCCTTAGCATAAAACCAAATGACGTGTCCACATTCACATAGACAGCTGTCTCCCAGCCCAACACCTAACAAATGAGCGTTTAATGAATAATGATTAGACATGAGGCAAGACATCACACGAATGAAGTCTCGACCAACATCCAATCCTTTGAACCAACATTTCTTCGATACCTTCAGAGTGTTAGAATGTAGCCATCGCCCAAATTCTCCTTCACTCCATTTATACTGCCAGCTAATGAGTGATTTCTGACGAAAAATGTAAAAAAAATCTTTGGAAGCGATTTGTCGGTCATTAATATCGCTTTCCATAGCGCCCACCCTTGCAAGCGAGTCCGCTTTTTCATTGAAAAGAAAAAACCCACACAAAGGTGATAATAAAAGAACGTGAAGATAAAGCACTTAGAAGAGCTCGTATTTTCATGAGAAAATAAGAGGTGTGCTTTACTGGCCTCAAGGAGCGAAGAGCCTCTATAGAAGTAAGACTATCCGTTAAATATTGATCCGGTGTTAGTGAGACAGTTTCTAATGAAAACTAAATTTCCACCAATTCAGCTACAAAAACAGAACAAGGGGCTTGAAGTTTCCGTGTGGTGCTATGAATTTCATTATTTATCAAAGCCAGCGAAGTTCTCTATCAAAGACCGGTCATTGAAAAATGTTTTTTGTGAAATCAACTATTTATGCCAAACTTTGCCGGAAATATCACCGGACGATGATACTCTGGGATTTCACGAAGCTTCTGCTTCATGGATAAATCAAAATGAACCGAATTGCCACAGTAGAAGAGCAACACGATTGGGACTATTCGGCAAAGGCCTGATATCCTGTGTTATGTACAAATATTACAAAGTCATGAAGCGAGTTTGAGGATTCAACTCAAGAAACTTCTCAATGTTTCCGATTACAATCATCTTTGCGGTTAATTCAACGCAGTAGGCCTGGCCGCTTTGACGCTTGTAGCATGTCTTTGATATGCTGCAAGCATAAAAACTGACAAAACGAAAAATTAGACCCAATTATTTCCAGGATCCTTTCGCGTACTAACGGCGTTTTCATTAGATTAGAAGCACTTATTGAAAGCTCCTTAGAAAACAACTAAACTTATCATTCGGTTCACTACTTTATGTCCTAAACAACAACATATCTTGGGTTTTTTTTTCATTAGGGCGAATCTTACCATTGAGAGATTCTCTCCTTAAAACCACACCTTTCTTTTTTTACCGGTTTTTAGCAGTTTAGTCAGCCTCTGAGACATTTGATGAAGCTGTATGTAATCAATAATTAGAACTGGCAATATTTATACATTCATCCCCCTACGCCGGTCTATCGGAACATACCTTCAGCAACGAGCATAGGCTCAGAAAATTTCATAGCCATGGAATAAAGTTCCCAATTGCAGGGACTTCTTAAACCCATCGGTTGCTTTCCGATTAAAAAATTGTTTTCTTTAGCTCCTCAATTTGTACATAAACTAACAATATTGTATGAGTGCGATTCTGTGCATGTGTGTGAAAGCGAAATGAAATAGGCCAGTTGAGGATTTGCTGCAAACGTCAATTTCCTCAACCCGCTCCTTCGTTTTACCCACCCGACCTCTCGAAACAATCAACCAAAACATGTCGATTGCCCCCCCAAACTCGCCTCCTCGCGCGGTTTGATACACACGCACACCCCCCCACTTTTAGTTTATCATTGTTCTTTAGAGTGGCGCTGTGTATTTCTTATTTCATTTACTCTCACGCAAATTTTAGCCAAAGCGACTGTGACGACAAACGGGATGCTTGGTTTAAAAATAAACAAATGCAAGAGACAGCAGGCTTCACGTTACATTACCGGTGCGCTACTCGTCGCTGGCCCTCGCCTGCCTCCCTCCGCGGCTTATTTATTTTTCGTTATTGGACAGCTCCTTTTTTCCCGCCCCCAAATAAATCCTCCCCCCCGGGGCCCCCCGCTTCCTCTTTATCAACACCCCCCAATAATTTAATGGTTTCCTTTTCCTACCTTTAATTCCTGTTATTTATTTGTAGAGTATGCTAGCCAGCATTGTTGTGTTTCGGTCTCGAAAGTTTTATAATGGCGCTGTAATGAATGAAAGAGAGCGAGACTGGAGAGAATCTCTCAATTGTAATGAAAAAAAAAACCTAGATATCTTAAAAGCGTGAAAAAAAAACAGCTTAAGTTCACCGTGCCTATTTTTTATGATCATAATTTTATGTTTTTTTACTCTAGATCATTCGACAAAATCCGAAATAAAATAAGTTGGCTTGCATTCATTCGGTTTCGAAAGGGCTAAGTTTGCGTATCGTTCCAACTGCCACGATAATTATAGATTCACGGACGAAGGCGGAGCTATTTTCATGGGCACCGGAGCACACGCCCTCTCAAATCTCTCGTTGATATCAATTTCACCAGCGATATTTTCCTCCTTCATTACACGCTTCCACCGGTCGACCACGCAAACCACCACTGCTAGATCTTTGTGTGGTGAGCCGCAGACAGAGTGCTAGCGTATCTCGGAACGTGCTCGTGCTCAGCTATCCATCCAGCTGGTGAACGTTTTGCTAGTGCTAGTGTGTAGAGTGAAGCACGGCTTCGAACCACCTAAGACTCCATTTCAAGCATGGAGGAAAAATTAAACTCATAAGAGCTTGAAATAAAAATCCGGGAGGCTGAAGGTGTTCTCAACCCTATGTACTTACTGGTATGTTTTTCTTTTATGCTCGTCATTTATGCTGCATGTTGATTATACGTTAGACCTTATCTTCAAGTCTTTTGAGCGTGTGATTATAATTGTAGCTAGAATATGACGAGTGAGTTCATGTTTTACAGATGCAAATGGTTTATTTTATATGCCTACGTCAAACAGTTTTGTGAGTTCACATGCTCCGCGTGAGGAACATGAATCAGCATAACTTGAGCTGTCGAAGGCTTTGAAGTTCATGCAGCACATGGAGGTTCATGATAAGATTATGTAAATAGTATAAACAGCAGCCACCAAACTTTATTGGACCCAACGGATAAAAGTTATTGATTTGATGAAGCATTGCGGAAACTAGAGATCTAGCATCAAATTTATAGTTGAAAATTTTGGTCAGCTTTTTCCTGGATCAGCCTTTTTTATGTGTTTAATTGATTGGATTATTTATAATTATACATACTCTTTGGATGCTGTTTATCCAGGTTGATGACCATCAATATCTTATTTAATGTTGATGATGTCTCTTCGTCCTGAAAAAATAATACTGGGAATTGATCAAAAAAGCACCCGAATGAAGTTATTTGATTCTAGATAGTGAGGATATTAGCCCCTGTTGTTAACATCTAATAAATTAACGATGAGCTCCACTCTAAACTCATTGGATTGCTGTTTTTAATATGGTAAATAGCCCGCTTAGTATTAAAGCTTGTGCTCGGAAAAAATGTAACAGACATAAATGATCACCAAAAATTTGGAAACTCTTTCTTCAAATCCTTGTCGCTTTTGAAGACCTTCCCTGTTTTCCGGAGGCTTCCCTTCATAATCCCACAGAATTTTTCTTTTGGGGGCGATGTTCTAGCGAGTTTTGCGGATTTGTCTCCTTCGGCACAAAAACAACATCGTTGGCTTCGTACCACTCCATCACCGGTTTTGCGTAATAGCACGATGTCAGATCCAGCCAAGACAGAGTGTCACCTTCGTGGGACCGGAGGAAGGGCCGCAGGCGCATTCTTCTTTATATATTTGACCGTTAATGGTGCCGGTCGTTATGTACGGCTAGCTGAATTTGCCACACCCACAGATCGCCTGCCACATCAAGTACTTTTTGGCAAATTAGTCGATCTTCTTCTTCCTGAACTTCTCCCCGGAACATCCAGGTGGGACTTGTCGACGAAAACCTTCAGGCCGGGGATCTGCTTGGCGTCCGCTTTAATGTACGTCTCGTCGTCCATTACGATGCATTTCGGCTCCACCAACCACTCGCGGTACAGCTTCCTGGCGCAGGATTTGGCCAGCGTATTCTGAAATTGCTCAGAAGCAGATAATTTCTCATCAACATGAGAGGCTCTAGGAGTGGACGGTAATTTATTGCTAAAACGAAGAAAATGAAGAGAAAGTATTGATAGTTGTGTTAGAGTACGGCAGGCTGGGAAATTGGAAAATGCAAGTTGAAAACGAGTGCGATCGCGCACACATTCTTTTAATCAATCTACCGCAGATGCAGGTTTAGGCAAGGGAGGATACCTAGGGTAGTATATGAGCACGATCGGTCGCTCATTCTTTTGCCAGTCAAGGGGGTAGCATATCTCAAACGACATTAAAATCAATTAAAGACATTTTTCCGGCTTTCAATAATTTGGATGCCTCGAAAGGACCAGACGGACTCTTATTAACTTACCAATCAAACCACGGGCGGGATGACCTTTGCTGTAAACAGAAGTTGTCTCCATTCTATTCGGTCAATGGCTGCACCTCGCCAACCTCGCAGTCTGTGATGGATCCGCAGGTCGCCTTCGAAATTATCGATCTACCTTGCTCGTTGTGCGCTTCCTCTTCGTGTGTCCATCGGTTCGGTTTCGAGAATCATTTTGACTAAGCTGCTATCCGCTATCCGACATTCTTACGACACGCCCAGCACACCGTGGTCGACCGATTTTAGCAGTGTGTACGATGAGAGGTTCTCCCAGCGAACTGATGTAATTCGTGGTTCATTCGCCTCCTCCACGTTCCGTCTTCCATCTGCACTCCATCGAAGATCTTACTCTACACCTTCCGTTCAAAGACACCAAGGGACAGACTTCCTGAAGATCGTACCATCTACTTCGTGGTCTCGTTCTTCCTTTTGACGCTTTTTATTTCCAATTTTTTTTCTATTCCGTGCTTGTCTGTATTGTTCCACTCTAGTTACTAACTGCTTCCATTCGCCGTCAAACTAATTTTTTTTTTTTCGATTCGGTGCAATAGTACCTAGGTGCTATTGCAGTGCTACCAATGGCGGTTCAAATATCTCTACAACCATATTCAAGAGTAGTTGCGCCAAGCTGCTTTCCCGTTGGTAGGGCTGCTTCCAGCTGTTGCAGATATTCCTGGGCAAATCCGGTTTCTCGTAGTAGCTCAATGTTAGGTCACAACGTCCGAATTCGACGTGTGTTGTACACCGTCGAAAGTTTTGAGCGCATGCATACTGCAACTAGGTAGTGCTCCGAATCTATAATCGCACTGCAGTAGGTGTGAACGTTGATGTTATCAAAGAAAAATTTACCGTCGATAAGAACATGGACATCGATTTGATTCTCTGTTCGTTGGTTAGGTTGTCTCCAAGTGGTTTTGTGGATGTTTTTGCGGGGAAAGAAGGTACTTCGTACTACTTATTCACGGGAGGCCGCAAAGTTCAAGCACCGTTGACCGTTATCCACCGAGCAGTATGCACGCTGTTCGGCCCAATTACCGGTATGTACATTGCTTAACGTCCTACCTGAGCGTCCATGTCGCCAACGACGACTTTAACGTCCCGCTGCGGGCAGTCATCATACACTTCTACACAGATAAAACTAAACATTGAATTTTCTGCGTTATCTAATGCACATAAAGGGAATGCTAGATTTGGCAGAAAATAATGGGATATTTCATGTAAATTTAAGCCAGATGACGCCTGAATCTAGCCTGTTGTATGAAAGATTGCAATGGTTTTTGTATGCCGCATGAAAGATTGCAAACAATTCCGTTGTTTACGCCTCCTTTGGCTTAGAATTAAACGAGGGGAAATTTTACGCGCTTGTTAAAATTAATTATTTTTTTCTGTGTAGGGTTTTTTTTCATTAGGGCGAATCTACAATTGAGAGATTCTCTCCGGGCTCGCTCTCTTTCATTCATTACAGCGCCATTATAGAACTTTCGAGGCATTCTTTAGTACAGATCGAAACACAACAGTGCTGGCTAGCATACTCTACAAATAGTAGAATGAAAAACGTAAAGGTGATTGATTTATGAATGAAAGAGAGCGAGCCCGGAGAGAGTCTCTCAATTGTAGATTCGCCCTAATGAAAAAAAAAACCCTAGACTTGCTCTAGCTACGTGTTTCTTTCTCGCCATCGGGTCTCTCTTCGTAGGGGCAGTGTACGTTGATGATGCTGTCCTTGATCCTCAGCTTGCTTATTCTCGCATTGATCGGAAAACCATACAAAGACGCGTTGACGCATTTTGCCCAGCACTACAAAGCCGTTGACCAGTTCGTTTGTGGTGCCTCTGGTTAAAAGTAGCCACTTGATGCCCGCTATGCTATACCTTCTGTCCTGTGTAGACCAGGCGGAATGCCTCCAGTATTTATGAAAAGTCTAGCAATGGCCCATTTTTTTTTTTTGTTCTTGAATATGTCTCTGAAGTTTGGAAACCAGTTACCCAAGAATACGGAAAAGTTAATTTATAGAGCCTATCTTTAAATCAGGCCTAAAATCGTTATCGTGCGTTATTATAGTGGAATAGTCATTATTTCTTGCATCTCAAAAAAGTTCGATAAAGTTATCAATGAAAAATGATTTCTACAAATCAAAAATACAACAACTGACCTGCAACACGGCTACTTCAAGGGGCGTTCGATCTTATCAAATTAGCTGGAATTCATAGATTATTCATTGTATACAATGTATAATGGATCCATGTAGAAGCTCCCCAACAAACATTGCATATTGCATAAGACCTAGTTCAATGGAAAATTAGCTGCTTAAAAGCTTATTCAGCCTTTATTCAATTCACATTGTTTGTCGGGTCCTTGCACAGACTTTAGCGAATCATTTGATCGTATTGACATTGCAATGCTACTCTTAAAGTTCCAAAAGATTGGAATTGAGTCTGGTTTTCTGATGTGAATTGAATCATATTTAACAAACCATAAACAAATTGTTTAATTGAACATTGGGACCTTTACTCTTAATTCTGTTCGTATTTGGGATCTTCACTTTTCATTATGTACGTAAATGATATTTCCTTCATTCTTTAAAAAAAAAAGCTAAAAGAATTAATTAAATGCTGCTGACTGACGATATGAAGCTCTTTTCTTTTAAAATAAGCATTGCAAAAGACATCAATTTATTCCAGAATTGAACATAAAATCACAATTCTATATCTCGGATAGCTCAGTCGGCAAGAGCATGTTTGACGAAGCCGAAGGCTGAGGGTTCTATAATAAGAAGAATAAAATGTGTGAAGGTATGAAACAATATAGAATCTTTTTAGGAACATGATCTGCTGCTTAACTAATACAGAATGTATTCGAGCAATAAATAGCATGGAATTTCTTTTCGACACTTTTAAAACTAAGATAACATGTTGCAAACAGTATCCGCCTCATGCGCTTTTCTGGTTGCAATGGAGAAACTACTTTCAGTTGTGGTTTCTCAATAATTCTACCGAATTTTGTTTCAACGAAGCTAATGTTGCTTTTTTGCGTTGCTTGGGTTTGCTTCAAAGAAGTTATACTTGATGGAATTCGCAACTGAAAAGTCATCTTGGACACCCACTTAGAAAATTCGACGTGGTCAGGTTAAAAAATCACGAAGTGTGCTGCATTCTCAAACATGTTAGTGAGCGACATACTATCGATGAGCAGGATCATAGTAAGCGTAGTAGAAAAAAAAAATAAATTATAAAAAGCGCAGAAAATATCCCCCTCTATAATACCCCACAGGAGGGGAAAAAACAAAAGTTTTGAAACTTCATGGGCACAAAAACCCATACATTTACACCAACAGAATCCAGGCGCCCGTAAATTTACATGAAAAATCCCATTATTTTCTCCACACTGCTTCCCTTTATGTGCATTAGATAACGCAGAAAATTCAATGTTTAGTTTTATCTGTGTAGTGAAACGAGATGCAACAGAGATGAAGAGATGGTGGAACGAAATGAGCGGCCGCTCACGTTAGCCAACAGACTGTTTAAAATATGGTATTCGAAGAAAAGTTTGAGATTTCATCAAAACCAAATTGGAATATATTTCCTTTAAAGTGCATTAAATGACCTTCATATTGAGAACTCAACATTTTTATTAAATTACAATGGTTCCGAGATAGATCCGTTTTTGGGTCCTAAATCATATTCGTATGGTATCCATTTGTTAAGTTACATCATTATTACAGTTATTACAGACAGGCCATAATGGTTCTGTGTGTGATATATGAAAATAAACTTATCGATAGTAGAAAATACGAATCCAAAACGGGAATAAGTCCGATATCTTATGTACGGGAAATGTTGGCTTTAGCAATGTTAACTATTATCGGCAACCGATTTTCAAAACTCAAATTCTTGTCCTATGTTTCCAGGGAAGTTTCAGAATAACTAAATAATTGTTCAGATATGCTACAAACTGAATCGTACATGAATGCTTGCAAAATGATTTTGAGATTCTTCCAAACTTGTTCTGAGATAATTTCATAGCTCTTCTTAAATTATTTCTAAAAGTTTTTCAAAGTCTGGAATCCGTCCAGTGCAGTTATGAGATGCTTCCAGAGTAGTTCAAAATGCTTCCATACACAGAAAAAAATAATGAATTTTAACAAGCGCGTAAAATTTCCCCTCGTTTAATTCCAAGCCAGAGCAGGCGCAAACGACGAAATTGTTTGCAATTTTTCATGCGCCATTCAACAATGTTTTGACAATCTTGCATACAACAGGCTAGATTTAGGAGTTATCTGGCTTAAATTTACAAGAAATATCCCATTATTTTCTGCCAAATCTAGCATTCCCTTTATGTGCATTAGATAACGCAGAAAATTCAATGTTCCTTTTTATCTGTGTAGTACGAGAAAGGTTTGTTAAAAAATCGGTTTAGATGACGTCTAATTATTCGAATATTTATCAAACACATGATACAAGCGTCAAAATGGCCAGGCCTAATGCATTGCATTCCGTGAAATTGTTGGATTCAAATGAATAGATTTGAACCACAATGCATTTTATGAATCTACAGAGGAAGAAAGATGCCTAGACATACCATACCATACGCTCCGAGCAAAATAAAAATGATTGATATGCATAAAAAGTACATAAAATATACATAGCAATGATCGTACCATCTTACCATGAAAATTACTGTGCCTAAACACACGAAGCAAACTTTTCACGAAGGATATTCATGTACTTTTATCAATATAAATATAATGTTAAATGTAAACACCAGGAACACAAATAATTGAACTTAATTTTTCCAAGTCGCCAGATCGAGTTTGTCGATTAAATATCCCCAAACTGTTAAGTTTCACCAGAATAAAAACCGATCTGATACCAAGCCAACGTTATTCTTGTTTCCTATTTTCCTAGTTTCTTGTGTAATTTTTGCCATAAAGGAATAAACTCTTTTTTACCATGGCCTTGGTTGATTGTAAATGTCATTTTTACGACAAAAATCAAAAATGTTTCCTGCTTTAGTGATCTATATTATAAGTTTAAACATTTTATTTGTGCCATTAAGAAACATCAATTAAACAGACTGATGATTGTATTTCCGTGTGTAAACTCAAGGCATTGCTGAGAAATGAAATATCCAAATCCATTGTAACATATTCATAGTTCCAGACTCTTACCCATACAAACAATTTTTCTCTCTATTTTTTTTTTTTTCCTTTCTTTTTCGACGACATTTAATGTTGTTTTATCTAAATATGTTCAGTATTGAGTGGTATTTTGAAATTAAACCAGCCGCTTCCAATGTTTGATTTTCAGTTTTTGTTCACATTTACAACATTTGACAGTTTTTCAGTATTTCAAAATTATTCAAATATCATACACATTTAAAAATAATGAATTGTAACAAACGCGTAAAATTCCCCCCTTCTTTAATTTCAAGCCAAAGCAAGCGTAAACAACGTTATTGTTTACAATCTTTCATACAGCATACAACATTTTTGCTATCTTCCATACAACAGACCTGATTCCAGCGATATCTGGCTTAAATTTACATGAAAGATCCTATTGATTTATGGCAAATCTAGCATTTCCTTAATGTGCATTAGAAAACACAAACATTTAAATGTTTCTTTCTAAACATCATACCAAAATATATCGTGTATTCATATATCTTACGTAAATTTGAGCGAATGGCCGTGCACATAAATGGAAATCTAAACAACGATGAACTGTAAATAGTTTTTTGGAAATGTACACAGATAAAACTAAACATTGAATTTTCTGCGTTATCTAATGCACATAAAGGGAATGCTAGATTTGGCAGAAAATAATGGGATATTTCATGTAAATTTAAGCCAGATGACGCCTGAATCTAGCCTGTTGTATGAAAGATTGCAATGGTTTTTGTATGCCGCATGAAAGATTGCAAACAATTCCGTTGTTTACGCCTCCTTTGGCTTAGAATTAAACGAGGGGAAATTTTACGCGCTTGTTAAAATTAATTATTTTTTTCTGTGTACACCATTTGTCACTGCTGTTCTGTGAAATCAATTAATGTTTACGTGATCCTATGTGAAACTTTTTTGACGTGTATAAACGGCGATTTTCTTTTGAAACAAATCGGACGCCATATTAAATCGTTGCTTGAGTGTTCGCGGTCGTTGAATTTGAAAAAATCTACGCTCCCAAACAACTAAACTTTTGAATTATGGAGAATGTGAGCTACAAAAGCTATTACACAAAAGCTGAAAACTCGACTTAGGGAATTTGGCTTGGACTTAGTTTTCTCTAGTAGGCACAATCAATTGGCATCGTCGTTAGGCTCCACCAAAGATTCAATAGATGTATTAGGCAGAGCAGGGGTATACAAAATTAAGTGTTAACACTGCAGCAAAATGTATGTAGGTCAAACAAAGAGAACCTTGGCAACAAGGTTCAAAGAGCATCTAGCGGAGGTGACTAAGGCTGTCAAACAGACTGACAAAGGAATTTCACATAACTTCAAATCGACAGTTGCAGAACACATCTTTACGGAAAATCACGACATAACGACGAATGACATCACAATCTTACGGACTACCTCTACACCCTGGAAATTAGACGTCGCAGAAAGCTTAGAAATCAACAAACAACAAAACACAAATCTACTAAACAAAGACCAAGGTAATGGGTACACATGGCTCTTTAACTTAATACCTAAACGACATCAAAACCGACGCAGTGGAACACCCGCTGCTACGGAATAATCAGGTTAGGTATAAGGAAAAGGCGAGGTAGATATCAAGCATAATATTTGTTTTGGACTCAGGATATGTTAGGTACAAAAATGTTAGCTGTAGGTACAAGTGTTTGTATTTAGAAAATAGGATAAATACGGCAGGTGGCGAAGGTTTTCTTTCAGTCGAGTATTAGTAAACGACACTGAAGAAGTCTGCACATTGTAGACGAAATACGCGTATCTGTCAAGATAAGCAATAAAGGTAGTTGGAATTAAATGGAAATTACTAATCATTCTTCTTATTTTCTAGTTAACTAAACTTTTGTTTACCAGTACATGACTAGCAAGCACGAAAAATCCTTCTCTAAAAAGTCAATAAACAAAAATAAAGCGAGCTTCTTTATCAATACTAGAAAAAGCAGTAAGAGGATTTACAAACATGCGCTCTTCAAAAGCTCCATTAAACTACCCATACAAATCGACATCATCATCAGCTAAAAGATGCAAATCATTGTGTGCAAATGCTTTTGGTTCTTTTTCCTGTGCTGATCCAGAACCTCCCTTTATTTCTTTTTATGCGTTGATTTGAATGAACTTACATATTCAACTGTTCTGCAAGAGTATGCATAACATTACACGATGGTATATAATTCAATTCAGCGGTACGACCTGTAAAGTTATTGTGAAATCAAAGTGAGTCATATAATATTAGTTTCTCATATAATTTTACATCATTAGCCGCGTTCCCTTTATGTGCATTATTGTTGTCAAAATTTTACATGTTTATTTTAAACTGTGTGTGTAGAATACTATTATGATATAAAGCTCACCAGCACATGAAGTTTAATAAATAAATGTTAAAATCACCATATGTTCGTCTCATCCCCCTGTCCACCTTACCTACAGTTCCCTTACATAAATTGCTATCAACACTTTTGCTGACGGCTAACTACTAAGTTACTGATAAAGCTAGCGTCAAACTTTGTAATACTCTCTGTGAATCATTGTACCTTATGCTGAATTTTCTAATCAATTGACGCACAGACTTTCCTCAGCTTTCAACCATGATTCATCCTATGTTAGACAACTCTCACTTTTGTTCCAACGCACTCACCACACTTACTGGAACAGTTTGATAATTTCCAATCGGTATGTTATCACTCGAAACACTTGTAGCGGAAATCTTTTTGAAAGAAAATATCCAGCACGCTCTCTGAGGAATTCGAGCACCACACACCGAATTCACGTCTTTCTCTTCCTTTGGCTAGAGTAACAGCATCTCCTGACGCCAAGTTGGAATTCCATGAAATCAACTGAAAATTTCCAGAATTTCTGGGTGCGCCAGTCAGCAGACACCTCACACGGGGCCCTAAACTTCGAGCTGACTGTTGTGTCACCATAAGCGACCATCACTTTGTCGGAGCCAATGAATGCCGCCGATGTGATTGAATTAATTTATCACTTTCTTAGCATCTAGCAGGGAATGAGCACTGGGCTTACCGGCAGTAGAAGAAGCGTCCATAGACTACGCAATAACAACGGCTGGGAGGCACAACAAATATACATCACTACAATATCTAAGGATGACATGCTCAGGAATCGAAAAAAAGTGTGTGCCTTCAAAACTGAATGGAGACAGATTTTGTCACTCTGCCGTCCGGAACAGCGCAGACAGGAGACACATAAAACATAAAGTAGTGGAAGACGAACCAATTATTGGTCCCATTCTGTTCTTTGTCATTGTCTTTGCCTTTATTCATCTACCTGTTATACCTGAACATTTGTGCATTTATATGTTGCGTAACAAAAAATATTCTATCTATGTAGTTCTATCAAAACAACAGTGGACAGCTCATGGCAAAGGTATTTATGCTTTTATTTAAGGTTTAAGCCTTCGTCTGGCGCTGAAAACAACATGTTCGTGAAGCCTTGCAGTTAAAGGATGAAGAATATCTTCAATTTCTCTATATCCTTGCTGTTCGCCACCCTGTATTTCACAAAGCTGGTTTAATAAAGATAGTATGAAAATCGTAAGATCCGGCATGAACACATAAGATGCTAAAATGGGTTATGAAACATTACCGGACAACTTTCTCGAGGCCAAAATAAAAAGTTTATTATTCACATATAAAAAACCAAAACTGAAGGGTATAACGATTAAAAGTCAGTCACACAAGAATTCGTGAAAGTGGATTTAATTTTGTTTATTTGATTTTAATCAAATTATTCTTCGTTTTGAAGTTAATATGTTGAACTTCAAAAAGAAGAATAATGTGATTAAAATTCAAAAATAAAATTCACAACAACAATAACAATATTGAAAAAAAAAACATTCAGCTAAGCTAGGAGTTGACTAAATCCAAATTGCCAGATCTTTAGTTTAACTCCTGCCATCAGACAGCCATCTTGTCTACTTTGTACCATTGAACGTCAGCTTGACTTAAATAGGCTCTCGCTTCCAACAGTTTGTGGTTTTTTAAATTTAACTTGAAGATGGCCTAACACAGTGGTTCCTAACCTTTTTGGGCTCGCAACCCCCTTTTTGAATCAGTAATGGCCCCGCGACCCTCTTGGAAAACTAATGTGATTATGTTGCGATAAAAAATAAGGAAATACATCAATTTACGATCTTTTTGATTTATTACGACATTTTATGTTATAACCAGGGAAAAACACTCTCAGTGTGATTGCTGCGCCTGGATTAGGGACACTAGATTTGAAATTTGGGCCTGTGTTTGAGACAACGCCAATCTCATGTCATCTTCAAGGTTCAGCCTGTTTCTTGTCTTCGTTTTGATTTGAAGTAGAGTTGAAAATCCGCTTTCACAAAGGTATGTTGACACGAATGGGATTAGGATCTTCAATGCCTCCATGGAAACTTTGGGGTACGAGCCATACATAGCACACCAGAACTGGCTCAGTTCCTTTTCATGAAACAAATCGTGAGACGAAGAATCGTTTTTCAGGTCCAAGTATTCATCCTGTATCTCATCTGGAAGGCTAGCCACATCCAATGAAGATGAAAACGGGTTGCGTACTAAAGCAGCTACTTCTTGCTTCAACTCGGGGAAATACTTCTCAAATTGCTGCTCCAGTGAATCCAAATGTGCAATAATTTCTGCTTGGAGAGCCAAAGTCAGCTCGCTTGCTCATTTATCGGTCATATTGCACAAACGATCAAACATGGCAACATTTCCCATCTTAACTTTTCGGCGCCAATTTTTTAGTTTTTCCGCAAATGCATGAAGATGATCTTGGAAGTGAACAAGATTGGATTGTTTGCCCGGAAGTTTCAAATTCAGCAAATCCAGATGCTCAAAAACATCAGCTAAGTAAGCGAGACGCTTCTGAAAGTCTCCTTCATTAAAATGTGCAAGGAAATCATTTTTCCCTTGAGCTTTCAAAAACGTTTGGATCTCATCCTTCAACTCAAAAACACGGTTGAGTACATTACCCTTCGACAAACAGCGTACGGAAGTGTAAAAAAGAAGAACCTCATGATATGAGTTCATTTCCCTGCAGAGTTCCTTGAATAAACATGTATTCAGGGCTCCAGACTCAACATAGTTAACACTCTTTATGACCAATTCCAGTACTTTCAATAATCCTTCCGGCAACGTCTTGCTGGCAAGAGCATATCGATGGATCATGCAATGGACACCTGCGGCATGTGGGGCAAGCTCTTTGACCTTCTTCTGAAATCCAGATTTCTTGCCAAGCATTGCAGGAGCTCCATCGGTGCAAACTCCACAAAGTTTTTTCCACTGCAAGTCACTAGATTCAAAAAAACGCCTTGATTTTAGCCATGATATCATCACTTTTGGTAGTAGTTTCCAAGTCACAACAGAATTGAAACTCCTGCTTTAAATCGCCAGCAGAGCATATATTCTTCACAAACACCAACAGCTGCGCACAGGAACTGACGTCCATGGATTCATCGAGTTGAATTGCGAATAAAGGAGATTGTTTTATTTCTTCCAGAACTTGCTCTAACACGTCTTCGGACATATGGGCAATTCGTCTTTGCACAGTGTTGTTTGATAATGACACTTGCCGCATTTTCTCTTCACTTGCTTCTCCAAGAACCAAATTCACCATTTTCAGCATGTTAGGTTTGATCAGAGTTTCTCCAATCGTATGAGGTTTTTTGTTTTTAACGATTTCCAGTGCTGTCTCATATGACGCCTGCACTACTGCTGTGTTTTGTTGTTGAATGCTGCCAGTGCCAGTGGCATCGAATCTCTGCCGTTTCAAGCCAGCTTCATGACGCCGAAAAAAGTCCACATCCTTAGTACTATGCTCGGCATGCTTGGTATCCAAATGCCGTTTCAATTTTGATGGCTTCATTGTTTCAACACTCAACACAACGCCACAAAGCACGCACTGTGGCTTATCGGCGCCATTAACGATTATAGTCGTGAAACCGAATTTCATATAATTCTCGGAATACTTGCGTTTCTTTTCCATGGTGAGGCCGTCTATAAAGTACAACATAATCTTGTTCTTTTCTGTAACTATTTTAAATTTATTGAATACTTTACCTATTCAAGTTGACAATATTTAGTTTGCAGCGGTAAACCAAAACCTCAGCAAAATTTTGAATGTGGAAGCAACAAATTGGTCGGTTGATTGATTCGGGACTCGACGCGTGAATGGCCAGTTCAGTTGTAAAAGAAGACAAAACAAATGAGCCAACTACTACTGCGCATTCATTGAAATTTTTCTTCACGTTTAACGACACACCAGGACGCACACTAATACATCAACTCACATCTCAGTAAGAAGGAAAGAGCAAGTAAAAAATGAATCCATTCAATCGCGTGTGCTAGCAAGAAAAAGACAATGGAAGAAGCAACAACTGTCCTTCGTTGCCTTCCGTTCACCACTACTCTGCTCTACTCGAACGAATTATAAGACGCACGAAGGCCAAAATATACTCGTTTATTCTTTAAATTATATTTTTTATAATTTTTTTTTTTTTTTTATTTTTTTTTTTTTTTTTTTTTTTTTTTTAAATAAAAAAATTATCACTCTCGCCCGCCCCCCCCCCCCCCCTACCCCCCCCCCCCCCCCCCCCCGGGGCCGCCGCTACCGGGTGGGACCCCCCCCCCAACATATCTCGATTTGGTTGTGCCTCATGGTGATGAGCGAAACATCTCCTTCTACATTATAATCGTTACTCCACGCTCGGAGAATACAAACATAATCATTAGAGTATGTAAAACCCATAAATGGTGGAAACCATTAATCCATACTAGTGGGGACCAGTATCACAACGCTTTACGGTCTTTCTCTCCGAGGTCTCTACGTTAGAGATGACGAGAAAAAAAAACTAAGTAATTATCAGTCGTTGTGTACCAAAACAAACCCAAAAAGGAAAGAGTTTCCTCTCCCATGTACGCATCAAAACAGAGTGTGTACAAACTACCGCTAGAAACTATCACAAGCTATCAGTGGTACATGAGCGAGTTCCAACGCGTTATTATTGCCAGTTGAGGTGGCAGATGTATCTGTGCCTCAACCTACCCCGCAGTGGGATGTTTGGCAATGATAATGTCCTTGGTTCGAGTACTACTTTACCCATGCCCTTTCGCTCAATTTTCAATACTTCTATTCTATTTCTAACCTACCGTACACGGACGGAACTTTCAACACTTTCTCTTCATATCTTTCATTCTAGCAAACATGACTGTCTACTCTTGGTGCCGCATGGTGGTGAGCGAAACATCTCCTTCTACATCATAATCGTTACTCCACGCTCGGAGAATACAAACATAACAATTAGAGTAAAAAAAAAAAATGTTTTTTTTTTATATTTTTTATTTTTTCTTTCCCTATTTTTGGAAATAACCTTTCCCCAAAATTTTTTTATATTTGAAGAAATTTTTATTTTTTATTAACTGATTGAATATTGATGTGTCTGGTAATTCTAATGATTTTTTAATTCGAAAAGAGCATTATTAAAGCTTTCTTCAAATGTGTGTTGCTCCTTCAAATTTTAACCGATTAAAGCAAAACAAGTTTCATTTTAAAAATAAAAAAATACCTTTTATTGTGTTTTGATACATTTGTCAATTTTTTTTAAGACTTTGAAATTGGTGTTAAAGGGTGATACGGTCAAAATTTGGTCAAGGGAAAACGCGTGTAAATCGGTGAAATCGTTTATTTAAAAAATCAAATTAAATTTCTTTTTCAAGTTCAATTAGTATAAAATTCAGGAAAAATATTCAGTTAGGCTTCCGCTTTCCCAAATCCGAATTGCCGGGCCTTACGCTTGACCCCTGCCATCAGATTTTGTACAGCCACCTTGTCCACCTGCTTCGCCGCAGAAAGCCAGTTTGCCTTGAACTGCTGCTCGTCCTTAGCAGTTTTTTTGGTCTTCTTTAGGTTCCGCTTGACAATAGCCCAGTATTTCTCAATTGGGCGGAGCTCTGGCGTGTTGGGAGGGTTCTTGTCCTTGGGAACCACCTGCACGTTGTTGGCGGCGTACCACTCCATGGCCTTTTTACCGTAATGGCAAGATGCCAAATCCGGCCAAAACAGTACGGAACAACCGTGTAAGTTCAGGAAAGGCAGCAGACGTTTATTCAAACACTCTTTCACGTAAATTTCTTGGTTGACAGTCCCGAAAGCTATGAAAATGCTGCTTTTCAAGCCACAGGTACAGATGGCTTGCCAAACCAGATATTTCTTTGCGAACTTTGACAGTTTCGTGTGCTTGAAAATATCTGCTACCTTTCCCCTTCCTTTTGCCGTATAAAACTCCTGTCCCGGAAGCTGCTTGTAGTCGGCTTTGACTTAGGTTTCGTCGTACATTACCACGCAGTCAAACTTCGTCAGCATCGTCGTGTACAGCCTCCGGGATCGCGCTTTGGCCGTCGTATTTTGTTTATCATCGCGATTTGGAGTCACTACCTTCTTGTAAGTCGATAGTCCGGCTCGTTTTTTGGCTCGATGCACGGTTGTAGACGATACACCCAGCTTATTTGCGGCATCTCGGAGAGATAGGTTAGGGTTTCGCTTGAAACTACCTGCAACTCTCTTTGTCGTCTCAGCGGCTTCCGGTTTTCGATTTCCCCCCGATCCAGACTTCCTGGCTGTCGACAAACGTTCCCCAAACACTTTAATTACATTTGTAACGGTTGATTTGGCAACTTTTAGCGATTTTGCCAACTTTGCGTGCGAGTAGCTCGGATTTTCGCGATGCGCGAGCAAAATTTTGATACGCTGCTCTTCTTGCTTGGACGGCATTTTGACAACTGAAGAGTGAATTCCAAAATCAAAATAGGAGCAACATTCTACACACACACACCTTCAAAATGAGGGGTGTTCAGGTTTTTTAAATGCAAAATTGAAAGAAATACGTCAAGTTGATATTGACCAAATTTTGACCGTATCGCCCTTTAAAATATATGGATAGAAATCTGAAAAAACAAGTATTGTTTTACAAATGTTTACTGTACAGTCTGCTGAAACGGTTCGAAAAGGTCACATAGTAACGTTTGCATTTAAAAAAATGGACAAAATTGCATATTTTTTATGGGTTTACCTTCACCCGCACTGACAAAACTACCCATGCAGCATCAATCATAGTAACCCATGAGTCAGCAGACAAAATTTGACAGCTCTATCCGTCGAACTCTAACCGTGATGGCAAAAACAGTGAAGCAACTCCGTTCAGAAGTGTGCGCGTTCAAAGAACGGCACCCCGCCGCGTTGAAAACGGACATCTTGCGGTAATTTGTGAACGCCGGATACGCCCGTTTCGGCTTCTACAACATTGTGGCATTATTAGACAACAATCAGAGCATCGAAAGAAAGCCCGGTTCCGGACGGCCGACGACCCTGAGCGACAAGAAGCTCCAAAGGAGGCTGAAGAGGAAGACCGAGGGAAAAGTGGCTACATTGGTGGGTGCGCTTGGCCGGGAGGTCAGTTCAACCGGCCAAACAGTGAAAAAGTACCTGTCAAACATGAATATATATGTCAGGAAGCGGAAGTCACGTCCACTGGTTTCGGAGCTGCAGGCAATGACGCAGCGGAAGCGGCTGAATAAGATGGTCAACTCGATTTTTCTGGTGCATCACGACGTGGCGGTGGTGATGGACGACGAGACCTATCTCACCCTGGATGGCAACGACTGCAGGGCACTTCGTATTTTACTTCCCCCACGAAGGAAGTGAGCTCCGAGGTGAAGTTCATTTCACACACCAAGTTCCCCAAGAAGGTGCTGCTGTGGCTGACAATCAGCGAGAAGGGGATGTCAAAGCCGCTTTTTTTTCGCTCCGGACAGGCCTTGAACGGGGAAATTTATAGTACGAAATACCTGCCGGAAGTTGCGTCGTTCATCAAGAAATACCATAAGGGCGAAGACGCGGTATTCTGACCGGATCTGGCGTCGGACCACTACTCGAAGCGATCGTTGGAGGAGATGGAGCGGCTGAATATCGATGTGGTACACAAGCCGGCGAACCCGCCCAACGTCCCCCAGCTTTGTCCCATTGAGAATTTCTGGGCCAACCTGAAGCGTAAGATCTACTCCAACAATTTTTTCGCGAAAACTGAGGAGGAATTGATAAATAAAACGAAGAAAGAACTCAAAAACATGCCTACACGCATGTTTTCGTCCGCCATGGCGAATGTTCCGGTTAACTGCCGGAAGACCGCTCACAAGGGCGTAGACTATTTTTGCAAGTAAGCTTAAATAATTACGTTCCATGAGAAATATATAGACAAAATGCAAAAACAGTTAGAAGTAATCTTACAATATCACTATACTATAAGAGTTATTGAAAGGAATCAGACAAAGATATATGGAAGCTATAGCGTGAAACTTCAAGAGCACAAATCTCAAATCAAATAGAACATACTAGAGCTACATGTATTTTAATTTAGTTGCTAAAAGCAGTACGTTCATCGTTCGAATTGGTTAACGCAAAGACCAGTATGTGATTCCTTTTTATGAAAATTTCTAGTTAAGATAAACAAAACAAGAGTTAAACGTAATTGGTTTTAGTTTGGAATTGATTACCGTAAGTGACGAACTAGCCAATGGCAAGAATGGCACAATAATAAATAAACGAAAATAATTCATTATCTTCTGGTTTGGAACACATTTTATGGTGAAATTTTGGCTAGTATTCAACTGAGCACACCGGAAACTACCTGCTTTTGAATGTTTAAACTTCATACGCAAATATTTGTCTTGACGTTTGAACAAGCTTTTAGGATCCTCCACAATTTTAGTAAAGGCAGCACAGTATTTGTTTGTGAAATATTTCAGTATCATGCCTTTATGACGATCAAGGTGATAGGATAATCAATGTATTTTGGTCACAGCAAAAAAAAACACTTCATTTTGGAAACTTCCGTTTGATTTTGCTAGGAGTGTACAAAATAAAATGGGTTTTCGAAGTGTCCAAAATACATTGATTGCCCTACAATATGTGGCTCCATCATATCGAAGTTTTTCTGTTAATTATCTCCGAAACAAAAGCGACTACACACTACCAAAATGTCATCTGAATTTCGATGCCCTGAGACCGATACATGCTAGCGTTCTTTAGCACATAAGAATGAGTTGAAAGAGATGAGAAAATAAATTCAATCAAACACATCTTTCGTCAAATTGCGTATGTGTCAGTTTCAGGAGACATAATTTTATACGAAACCAATGTGTACGTTGCCCGACTTTTTACAGAGATGAATTACGTCTCGTGTAAAATTCATAATTTCCAAGTGTGTAGATGAATAAAACTGCTACTCCATGTTTTTTGCGTTGCAGCATACATTCCTGCAATGTTTTAGGCATGAAATCACCAAAGTGCACCATAACAAATATTTTCGCTAGTCCATAGGGGCTCGTAAGCTTCAGGTTGAGAACCGCTATGATGGAAAAATAAACAACTCGAACGAACAAAAAAAAAGGTGAAGCTAAAAAATTAATAATGAAATTTCGATTATACGGAAAGGAAAGGTTATAAAACACTTTAGGGGGATACTCTCTCATTTTTATTGACTTTTGATATCAGAAATGGATTCAGCACCCCAAAACTACCTTAACATGAGGGTTTCAGTCAATTTGGGAAACAGTTTAGGTTTTGTCCGACTTTTGTTCGGAGAGCCGCCACTGTGCCTTTTTAATATTTTAAATTGAGCTCCCTACACTCCCAATAATCATAATAACGTCATACCCCTTTCCCCCCTCAAAAAACTTCCACCAACCAACAACCCCACCTCAAATACCTACCACATTCTACCACCAGATTTCCACCACGTTTTTGTGTGTTATTAATGTGTAATCATCTGATCGTGTGTCCTCGCCCCCCCCCCCGCATGTATAGGGGGGGGGACATTGTGTGTCTACATCCCCCTCCTCTCCCAAAAAAGGCAATAGGGCGCAAAAGAGGGTTATTTTTTTTAGTTTCGTCACTTCCAACGACCCAGATACATATAAATATACATATGCTTTCTCGCCAAGGAAAGCCTCCCGCACAATCCCTTCCAACTTCTAACTGCAGATGTCTATCAAGGTAGCATGAGTTCTCAGCATCTTCTTAAGTAGACATCTAATCAACACTTCCCTCCCAACCCTTGCTGATCATAAGGACATAACCAGGTGTTGATGAAAAGCCTGTCATACCCAAGGCAGCTCTTCTGGCGTTTCCATTGTCTCTATAACAGCCAACCCAGGTTTGTGTATGGGCGGAAAATGCTATGCTCTGCTATTCTATGCTAATGAGAACCTGGAGATTAAACAAATCGTACTTCGCCAAATCTCTCTGATGGCAATGTCTTGCAATTCTAGAGATGCGAGAGACTTATTTGCAGGCTGATGGGTGACACAGTGTGCCGAAGATCTAGATGTTCCGGATGGGGTTGATATTCTTGTCGTGACTGATTCAATTTTGGCTTTACATCCAGCACCGCTTTTGGCATACACGCTCATCCGGATTTACCCAAAATTGAGTAAAGGGAACCCAAAATCATAAAAATTGGAACCACTCAAAATTGGGTAACCGGTTCCGAACCCAAATTTGGGTAAACGTCGATTTATTTGATGTTGGGTTAGTTCTACCCATTTTTATAAAATGCGGTTTTTATGGAAATTGGGTAAAACGGTTTTTTTTTTATTCCTTGGAAAAAAGGGTTTGTCTACTTTGGAGTTTCAATATTTTATTTGTGGTATGGTTATACATGGTAATAATGTTTACCTTTGATTAAAGTTACTGGAATTTTTTATTTCCTACCAATATCGGGCCGGAGTTGAAAAATCGAGTACATCATTCATAAATTCTTTCATAAATACACACATGCACACATACACATATACAAACAGCGAGCAAGTTAACCAGGCAGTAGCCCAATCCCTGTACAGCACCCGCCTGCGAAATCATCGAAGGGTTGCTCTCCTCCAGCAGTTGATCTTCAACAACACTCATCACGGTGTCCAGAATCCCGTGCTAGTACCCATTAGTCATGCATCACGGAACTTCCTTGGTGGACTGACTATGATCAGCTCGGACAGGCTCTGTTGGAAGTGGTTGGTTTCGTTGATTGAACAAATCGAATTTCTAGAATGGATTTTGTTTGGAGAATTATTAGAAAATAGAACAAAAATTATAATACCTTTCAATTTGCGGAACGTTTCCGTATCCAATCCGCTGCAATTCGCTGTAATCTGCTCCATTGGAAAAATGGCGACTGACGCTGCCGGGTTTTCACTATAGTCTAACAGCTTAATTAAGAATTGAACCAGATCTATGAAGAACCGAGTAAGATTTACCCACTTTCATAAATGGCCTTACCCATGGCTTGACGTTTCAGCCTATTTTATGAAAATGGGTACAAGTTACTAAATTTTGGGTAAATCCGGATGAGCGTGTAATCGTAGCAATCGAATGTGTTGAAAGGTTCCGTTTTTTTTTCATACTTGTAGTGTAAAAAAACCTTCGAAAGGCGTCCCCTTCATAAGTCAAAATCAAATTTCATGGATACAAACAAGCAACGATATTTACCAAGCATCATAATCTTACGTTGAACACATTAAACGAGAAGAAAATAGTGTGTCATTTTTGACTCACTTTCGTCAAAATTGTAGGCACTCTAGTAGATGATTTGCAAGCCGGCGACTGAAGAGCTAGTAAAGCTTTTCTTACAAAAGCTGATTGGACCGTTTCAATTGTTGATCGATTATTTTCCCCAGTCATAAGCTGATACTGACTGGGAATGTTGGCAGCACATACATCTACACCGAAATTCAGGGACAACACGTGAGTAGGATTACACGAGAAAAGAGAGGATCCGAAATGGATCATGTTAAAAGGTTAAAAAAAAAGGTTCGAATTGGGCCATCCCACAATTCACATTGCTCAAACCGATGGAGCAAAAACTGTAAAAGGTACACCCATAAGCAAAATATCAGATGAAAGGTAGTTGCAATGAGACTTAGAAACATAATAGTTCACTTTAATTCATGAATTGTTGTTGCTGAAAAAAATTTAGCTAACAGCGAACAGGGTTCGAATTGGACCGGCCTCCTCAATATTTTAAGCAATGCCAAATCAAAATACTTTAGAAGCGGGGTAACGTTTACCGCATTAACTAGCTGAAAATGAAAATATGTTGCATGAGAATAACTGAAAGCTACCATGTGTTTTAATTGTAATTGAGAAAGAAAAAAACGCACAAGTAAGGTTATTCTTACACCAGTCTGTGGCTCGTGGTTTTTCTTTGCTGTCCTTGAAGGCTACAATAAAAAATCTAGAAATTGGGAAAAGAAGTGGTTTTCCTATTCCCATCATAACTTTCTTTCCAGAAGGGTGCCGCACGATAAGAGCCTATTTTATTGCTAGCATTAACCCATCGACTGACATGGCATGGAACCGCGCGCCCGCATTCAGTCGTAATGGGCAAAAGCCATACTGAAATTGGAAGAAAGTCATTTCATTTCCTCTGCCAACCTACGGGGTGGTTGTGTCCGTTGCGATGGCTGCTTACGAAAACTTTCGTGCATTCAATGCATTCATTTTAAAAGAAGGGATTTAGAAGAGTAGTTTTTTTAGTGCCTTTAGTTTGTTTTTATTACAACTAACTGGGACACCTTTATGCTATGTTCAAAGTAGTTAAACCGAAAATTATTTGAACATTTTTCGAGAGGCAAGTAATGGCTTCCATTTTCTTCATCAATCAGTGGTTAAATAAACTAGGTATGAGAAACTGTTAAGTAAGGGAACCTCTCAAGTCAACAATGCTGAATGAAACATGCAGAAACAATCAATGCTAGGAAAACTAAATTCGATTTAAAGCATACCCAAATCACTCATTTCTACCTTACAAATCTCTCTCTTCGCAGTGCTGCTCCCGTAAATCAGCCACCTAACTGCCGTACAATCTTTATGAATCCGCTGAACAACAATAACAAACAAAGCTATCTTCAAACAAAAAACGATTCGATAGCATGTTGGATGAACTCTGAAACTCAATCCTCAATTAAGCAGCAGTTCGAGATATTCAAATGTTCATCACCTCATCTTCCGAATTCAATGAATAAATTTCGATAAGTACGGTGTATTATGGCGAGGAAGTTATCGGAAAATGGGAGCCTTTTGTGCGGATTGAGTGTTACAACAATGCGATGCGATACGGCGGAATCGTAAAATTAAGCTATTGGTTACGCAGTTTACCTGTGTTGGAAACATGGGCGAAAATAAAATTCAAATGGAAATTACGACTCGAAACGCACATTTATAGCAAAGCACTTATCAGAGTGAACCAAAATTTAATTACTTGATATGCATGCGTAATAAAATGTTGTTAAAGTTTGAGTGATTTCAGGGTGGAGAACGGTTTGAGAGAGGATATAAGTTGAAAGCAGTGGTAAGCCCTCGAGCTAGTTGAGACTGGTGTTAAGTTAAAAAAAATGCGGCAGAAGACGGTGACCGTTCAATATATTGAAATTGTTTAATGTGAGCAACGATTCTCTACAATGTTTGGTGCTAAAAGTTAAGAGTTGAAATTCTTCTATTTGTTCTTTAAAAAAAACAATAATGCGTAACTTTGATTCTACCCTAAATTTGCAAATGAATTTTCTCCCATCGAGACACAATGAGGTTCAATAAGAAGAATTTCACGTAAAATTACAACCACCGAGTGCAAGTAAATAAATGTTATCACTATCTTATCGTAGATTAATGAAATCGTATAAATAATACATCTCTATTAAGTGCAGTGAAATTCACTCACGGAGGCTCTCCGCCACCAATGGCACAAGCTGGGGGGAAAAGCACCGCCAACCGACAAACATTACGCGGACAGAGTCTCAAGAGAAAATAACTCGCGTCCGAAACTGCCATTAATATTTATGTTACTTTTATTTGACTAGTTTTATTGCCTCCATTCCAACCATAAATATTAATCGAAACATTTAAAACGCCATATAATGGTACCCGAGGGCAGACTTCCAACTCCTTGCGGTGACGGTCTGTGGCGATTAATTCCTACCATCCATCATGCGGTAGAATGTGGAAACAAAAGGATTCTTTGGCTTCAAATAGTTGCGTGGCATCAAAACAAAGTGATAGCAATGATGAACCGCTGCGTGTGAATTGCGTGCGTTATGTAGAGTTTGTTGAAGCATGCCTAATTCATCAAGTTATCAAGTTTTTTAGGTTAGTCTCTATTTATAGTTGTACCGTTACATCTCTTATTAGATAGCCTGACTATGGTACTATGGATTCTATTTTGGAAATGAGATTTTAGCAAATTGGTTTCGTGTTTAAAATTCGATTTTCATTTCTTGCTGTACTTGGACCATAAGTCTTGCTAAGGGCTGCAAATTCAAAAACCAACATCAGTTGCATTGCGGATAGTTAAAACTAATGTCATCAATCCCAGGTCATCCATGCATTTATACATCGATTTTAACCTTTGAGCACTACAAAGTACAACTTTGTACAACACATGTAGATTTTCCCTTACCATTTTGATGCAGATGCACATACCGATGTAAGACCAACGGGTTACTCCTTTTGGCCAAACAGCATATTCCTTGTTAACAGTAATTCCTCAAATAGCGCGGTAGAATGCGATATTGTAGACGTGTCCGCATAAATAGACAACGTAGTGTATCAAATTGATACAACCGGTTCAAACTTAGTATATCTCGTGACTGACTTCAACAAAAAGGGTCCAGTGGATCAGGGCTTTTTCATTGGTGAATGTTAGTTACGAATTGCATCACTACGTGGCACTAGTGTGCAAGTAAATTACTTAAAAAATGCTTTATCTTTAGATCCTGACCAAATGGATGGTTTCATCCAAAGTTGTTCAGCAAGTCAAGCAAAAGGACTTGATGAAAATAAGTTCAGAATTGCCTCAATACGTGGCGCTAATGTGTAAGTAAACCTTCCGATCATGCTATATCTTGAGACCCTGACCTTATAGAACGATCCTGTCTTCAATGTAGTTGTTCAGTGGGCCATGGCCTTTTCATTGGTGAAGTTCAGAATTGTCTCGCTACGCGGTGCTAGTGTACAAGTGAGTTAACTGAACATAATGTACTTTTTTATCCTGTCGATATGAAAGGTTCCTGTCTTCGACAAAGTTGCTCAGTAAAGATTGGACTCGGAAAAAATGCGACACTTTGTTTTGGGTGTAACTTTTTATCGCGTGTGTAAAAATTAATTTTGGGTAATACTAGTTTAGAGTATTATGTTTATGTGAGCAAAATTTTATTACGATCTGCCAAGTAGTTTTCAAGATGCATTCGAAACAAGAAGAGCTACACCTGCAAATCTTGGGCGCGGTGATCGATAATCCTGGTCAGTCGCACAGATGGATCGGCAAAAGGCCACCATTTCACCGTGTCCCGCATTGTGAAGATGTTCCAGGAGACGAGCGGTGCGCTGGAAGCGGCCGAAAACCGAAAACGGAATACCCAGAGAAGGCGCGGAAGATCAGGCAGTACTTTAAGAATAACCCGAATCTTTTCACTCGAGACGTGGCCAAAAAGGTCAATTCGTCGAAGTGGTTCGCCCAACAGACCATGAAGCGGGCTGGGCTACGTGTATTTAAGGTCAGGAAAACACCAAACCGGACTGACAAGCAAAACAGGGTGGCCAAATTGCGTGCGCGGAAACTGTACCGTGAGCGGCTGGTCAAGCCAGGCAGTCTCGTCATGGACGACATATATCAAGGCGGACACCAAACAAATCACCGGCCTCGAGTTTTTTGTCGGTACGTCCCGCATGGAGGTTCCGGAAAAGTTCCGGAAGAGAAAGATGGACAAATTCGCGAAGAAGTACCTGTTGTGGCAGGTGATCTGCGAGTGCGGACGGTACAGCAAGCCGTTTGTTACAACCGGCACCATAAACGGGCAGATTTATCGAGAGGAATGCTTGCAGAAGCGCTTGCTGCCCTTCCTCCGCTCTCACCGTGGTCCCACGCTGTTCTGACTGGATCTCGCTTCGTGCCATTACGCCAAGCCTGTAATGGATTGGTACGAAGCGAAGGGCGTTAATGTGGTCCCGAAGGAGGCGAACCCGCCAAATACACCAGAACTTCGTCCGATCGAAAAGTTTTGGGCGATAATGAAGAAGAAGTTGAAGAAAAGCAGAAAAACATTCGAAACTGAGGAAGCTTTGAAGAATAACTGGGAAAAAATATGTAAGGAAGATGGACAAAGCCTCGCCCAAGATCTCATGAGCAGTGTTAAGAGAAATGTACGAGCATTCAGCTTGGGGGAGGAAATTCAATAAATAAATTATGCCAAAACATAGCTTATATATAGTTTTTTAATTCCTGAAAATTTGAGAAATATCCGATTTAGAATGAATTTTTGGTGATCATTTTTGTGTGTCTCATTTTTTCCGAGTCCAGTCTTTAGTTCAGCTCCATTAAGTTGATGGAAAGAAGTTTAGTGAAGACAGAAACCTTCTTTACTGAAATATCTAAGTAGTCAGCGTTATTACACTTTTTATCTTCGTCACTTTTAATCTTCTGTGATGTTTATACTTTATCTAGTATAAAAAGCGAGTATGCGTTGCTATGGATGGCAGACATTCTAAAGGGTGTCTCGATCAAAATTTGGTCGACTTAAACTTGATGCATTTCCTTTCATCGTGCATTAAAAATATTTGCACAGCCCTCATTTTGAAGATGTGTTTGTGTAGCATCATACCTCTATTTTGATTTTGAGATTAGAACTTCAGTTATCAAAATGTCGTCGAAGGAAGAAAAGGAACGCATCAAAATTTTGCACGTGCATGGCGAAAATCCAAACTACTATCACGCCAAGTTGGCGAAATTGTTGAATGTGGCTAAATCAACTGTTACCAACGTATTAAAAGTGTTCGGTGAACGTTTGTCGACAGCCAGGAAAGCTGGATCGGGGGGAAATCGATAGCCGGAGGCCACAGCGACGACAAAAAGAGTTGCCCGCTGTTTCGAGCGGAACCCCAACCTCTCCGTCCGAGATGTCGCAAAGAAGCTAGGAGTGGCGCCTTCAACCGTGGATAGAGCTAAAAAACGAGCTGGACTGTCGAGTTATAAGAAAATGGTGACTCCAAATCCCGACGATGAACAAAACACGTCGGCCAAAGCACGATCGCAAAAGTTGTACACGACGATGCTGACGAAGTTTGATTGCGTGGTATAGGACGATGAAACTAACGTCAAGGCAGACTTTAAACAGCTTCTTGGACAGGATTTTTATACGGCAACCGGACGGGGAAAGCAGGCAGATATTTTAGGCACATAAAACTTTCAAACTTCGCGAAGAAATATCTGGTGTGGCAGGCCATCTGTACCTGTGGCTTGAAGATCAACGTTTACATTGCGACCGGAACCGTCAACCAGGAAATTTATCTGTGCGAGTCCCTACAATAACGTCTACTGCCTTTCCTGAAGGGACACAATTGTCCCGTTCTATTTTGGCCGGATTTGGCATCTTGCCATTACGGAAAGAAGGCCATGGAGTGGTATGCTGCCAACAACGTTCAAGTGGTACCTAAGGATAAGAACCCTCCCAACACGCCAGAGCTCCGTCCAATCGAACAATATTGGGCCATCGTCAAGCGGAACCTTAAGAAGACTCAAAAAGCTGTTGTGAGCGAGAAAAAGTTCAAGGCAAACTGGCGTTCTTCTGCGAATAAAGTGGACAAGGAGACTGTACAAAATCTTATGGCAGGTGTTAAACGAAAGACCCGGCAATTCGCATTCAGTAAAAAGGAAGCCTAGCTGAATATTTCTCCTGTATTCTGTATTAAGTGAACTAGAAAAGGAAAAAAAAATTGACTTATTAATAAAAACTTTGATCGACTCACACACATGACTGTTGAGCCAAATTTTGATCGGAACATCCTTTAGTAATTCCGTCACATATTAATGTATTCTTGTTCTCTCTTCTTAGCGTTGCTTTCACAATTCGCTTATTGCTTGCTCTCAACTTAGTATTCTAAACGCACTTCCACAGTTATTAATTGAGAGCTTTCGATGCCAGGTAGTATGATTGTGTGGAAAGTGCAATCATACCCTATGCCAAGGAGTCGAGCAATTTTCCTTAACGAAAAATTCCTAGACCAGACCGGGAATCAAACCCAGCCACCTCCAGCATGGTGTTGCTTTGTAGCTATTCTTGTATTCTGCTGGGTATTCTTGTATTCTGCTGAAATAAACCTCCCACACTTGTGAGTTGCCAACAGCATCCTTACTGTTGTTTTAAATCGGTCCTCAAACGCGATGTTTAAATGTATTCTTGTATTCTGCAGAAATAAACCACCCACACTTGTGAGTGGCCCCAACAGCTTCCTTACTGTTCGTTTAACACCCTACTCGAAATAAACCACCCACACTTGTGATTGGCCAAGAGCATCCTAACTGTTGGTTTTAATCGGACCATAAACTCGATTTTTTAATGTTTTCTTGTATTCTGCGGAAATAAACCACCCACACCTGTGAGTGATTCTAAAAGCTTTCTTACTGTTAAACCGGTGCCAAAATTTGAATAACTTTAATGTGCATCTCTGTACAGAGAATAAACACGAAACATAGTTAAATATCTGATTCGCTGCCGATGTCATTTGAATTCAGCACACCATTTACCAAAACGGATCCCGCGGCAAACCCAACTATTTTATCCAATATCCCAGTGATTTCTCGTGGAAGGGCAGTGGATTCCGCGGCTTCCTTCATGAGTTCCACGTCAACATATTCCTATCAATTCACTGTTTGACCTGCATTCGGGCGAGGCCAGCGTCGGTATTGCCCTAGTTTGGGATCACCAGTTTTTACACATTAAAGATGTATGCTAGTCCCAAGCATCATTTGTTGGTTCTCTGTGTAATAACAGCTGATCTGGCAATAACGGAGTAGCAATCTCGGGCGATCAATCATGCTCATGCTCGTGCTCATGTTCACATATTAGCGCCGCATAGCGAGAAAATTTTGAACTATTAGTTATCAACCAAGGCCGTGGCCCACTGACAGCGTTTTGAAAACAGAAACGTTCTATATGGCAAGGACCCCAAAAGTATCGCATATTTAGACAATTCAGTTGAGCGAGAGGGAATCGTATCCCTGTGAAAATAAATAACATATTGGGTCTTATATATTAGATAGAGGAAGTTGATTACTCTCCATTTTTTTCCGTCGGCCTATTTCCTCACATGGTGACAATCACCGACGCCAGGAAGACGACTCCACCACCTGGACCCTACCTATCGACTCATGAATATGAGCCGGGACCAACGGCTTTACTTCCCTTCCGAAGGAAGACGTGACCAGATTTTTTAGCCTCAGAAAAACCACCGACGTGGACTGGGATTGAACCCAGACCCACTGGAGTGCCAAGTAGCAGTCACGTTTACCACTACACCACCGACGCCGTCACAATTTTGTTATAACGAGATCTATTATGGCCTCTAATTTGATCATGTGATCTATCCAACAAAAATCAATGCTGAATAACTGTTTGTTCAAACAAATTTGGAGAAGTTGTTCAGCTTTCTCTTCTAGAAAGCTGAATCACTTCTCCAACTTTGTTTTAACAAGCGGTTATTCGACACTGATGTTTGTTGGGTAATCTTTCAACAAAATTTAGTGCAGTGATAACACTCAACTTGTTTTTACGAGATTTATTTTGGCAAATGCGTAAAATTTCCTCTCGGTAAATTTCAAGCCAAAGCAAGCGTAAACAACGTAATTGTTTGCAATCTTTCATACAACAAACCCCTATATGTGCATTAAATAACGCAGAAAATTATATATTTCTTGATAAATTGAACCATTTCGACGCTAGTTCCCGCTGTATTAGCCAAATCATGTATCGACATTGATTTGTTCTTCCGAATTAGAGCAACCAATTTCTGATCCAGGGTAGGAAGATCCGGGTTTTCAGCCTCGTCCTGGTAGTTTATCCAAAGAACAGCGTTCCCCAAACTTGTTTATGATGGATTTCACACTCGCGTGATGAATTCAAAAACGCTTCGCCAATTATCGCATAGTTACACCCTTTTCACGTAGCCATGTGTCCAACATCTTAATTTTCACGTCTTTTTCAATGCGTGATATTTTCAAAGCGAAGAATTTAAATCGTGCAAACAAGTAAACAAACAAAAGATGACAGTCAAACGCATAGCATGCTATGATGAACACATCAAAACCGTCACAAATACACGCGTGCAACGCAAATGTAAGTTGATAGCTTATGTTCGATACATTCCTTATGTCGTTTTCGGTTTTAAACCTGGGTCAGGTCTGACTCGCAATTACCGAATGAAAACGGATCCAGAGTCGAGTCAGTGGTATTAGTGCAAAACATAAACATAAACAAACATCAACATTTTATTTTGACAGTTCATGTTTGTGTGTGTTGGTGAACCCAGGTTGGACCTCGAAAAAACTTGAGAGCGAACCTCATCGATGTTGGGTCGGATCCAGAGCGGATCCAGGTCCGACCCGATTGAATAAAAAAAACACTGGCAATAACCGAGAGCGACAGTAGTACCTCACCGTCAGTTTTGACGGATGGGTTCGAGCGTGTCAGGTTCCTTTTCCAACGACATCTCTACTTGGTGACTTCACATTGCGCCAGCCCGACTGTGAAGTCGATGCAGTGTTGTTGCTACCGATTTATTATCATTGACGGCATAAGCATTGACGGAGGTCTGGGGTTTGTATGAGTTTTTCTATGAGAAAGTGAAGGAGGAAAGATTGTTTGCTTTTTTTTCTCGAACACAAATGAAGAACATCGTCTCGTGTATACATGTCACTAACAGCCCTCACAGCAAAGCATTCATTCAGTAGATCAATCAGCCTGATCTTGGACTGGAATTGACAACAGGGTAACGATTTCATGTCAATTAGCTGTCAAATCCGAGCAAGCCATTTGATTGCTCTGCGAGAGACTGAAATGCAAAGCCACAACATCGGAATGAGAAGCTGCTGTTGTCAAGTCTCATCTCGGAGCACGATTGCTATCGCGGGTATCACGGGTATCGCATTATTGGTAGACTTTGTTTTGACTGACTGATTGTAAATGTTATATGGACAGGAAATAAAAATAACACAAAGTTTGAGTTTAAAAGACCTAAAATTAGATTCAGCGTCTAAAAAAGAACCAAAAGCTGGGTACATTATGTCAATGAACAGCATTTTCGATGACAAAATAATACCGAATGGACAGAATACCAAGGTATACCATAATCAGGAAAACCACTTGTATACTAGCGCACGTAGTGAAAATATCCTGAACTACTGGGCACAAATCAAAAGGTTCTGACCTACTGAACAGCCTCGCTGAAGACAGAAGCCTTTTATTTGAGACGGATTCAGCATATTCCAAAAATGTACAAGCACACTAGCGCCACGTGACAGACATATTCGAAACAGATAGTCGCCAATGAAAATGTCTTGACCTAGTGAACAACTACATCGAAGAAAAAATGGTCAAAATACCAAGTTACACTCTTGGTCAGGAAACTCAGTTGCACACTAGCGCCACGTAGTGGAAAGATTGTGATCTATTGGTCATCAATTATAAGGTCTTGTTCTACTGAAAAACTTGTCCCAGGTATGGCACCTTCAGCAAATACATTGGCATACCACTACCGCGTAGCGAGAAAATTTTGAACTGCTAGTGACCATTCCCACAGAACAACATTGTCCAGGACAGAAACATTATATCTCGGCGGGATACCAAGATATAGCATATTCCTGAAAGTAATTGGCACACTAGCGTCGCGTTGTAGGAGAATGTCAAATGTCGCCAATGAAAAGGCCTTGACCTACTGAATAACTTCGCTGAAGACAGTAACATTCTATGTGATTCGTACCACGAGATATTTCAGGAAGGAATGTGTTGTACAAAGTACAACGCACGAGTGCTCATGTTACAGAGGTTAGCTCGAGTGCTTAAAGGTTAAGCATATTCTGATTTTCCAAATGCGAACTGTCGGGCTTTACGTTTCACACCTTCCATCAAGTTTTGTACCGCTGTTTGCCTTGAACTGTTTTTCACTTCCAACTGTTTTTTTAAGTTTGCTTTTAGTTTCTTTTTACGATTGCCCAATATTTTTCATTTGGGCACAGTTCCGGCGAGCTTGGAGGGTTTTTCTCCTTGAATACCTTACACTCTATTGGCAGTACACTATTCCTGAGCCATTTTTCCTTGTGGCGTTTTTGCAAGCATTCCTTTACATAAATATCTTGGTTGACAGTGCCAGTTGTCACGAAACTTTCGCTTTTTAGCCGACAGGTGCAAATCGCCTGCCAAACCAAGCATTTTTCGGGAACTTTGACACTTTGTTCTGCTGAATCTTATCTTTAACCTTTCCTTTTCCGACAGCCGTATCAAACTCTTGACCTGGGAGCTGCTTATAATCAGCCTTGAAGTATAAACATTACGACACAACGACACAATCAAACTTGGTCAACAAACTCGTGTACAACTTACACACTCTTCCTTTAGCTGTTGTGTTTTGCTTATCATCTCGATTTGGTGTCACTGTTTCCTTATACAGTCAGTCGCAAAATTGAGTGCACACCTATAGTTTCATTAGTAATGTAACGTTTTTCAGGGATTAAAAGAAATTAAATGACATCAATCATAGTTTAACAATAACTTTATTTCTCTTCCATATGATTGGTGGGCAAAATAAAAACAATAACAAATGAATTCATTACAAAAAAAAATTAAAAAGAAAAAAACATCAATTCTCACCTGGCAAAATTGAGTGCACAGTCAACTTTTTATTAATAAAAACAAGTTTAAATGCCCGTAGACAAGTTTAAATGCCCGTTTGTTGGGTTAACATTTTTTAGTCGATTCTTAACCTCACACCACAAATGCTCAATAGGATTTAAATCAGGTGATTGGGGAGGAGTTTTGAGTTGTTTCGGGACATTATAGAGCAACCACTCACGTACTACGTAGGAGGTATGCTTGGGATCATTATCTTGCTGGAAGTAATAAACCCGTGGTAATCCCAATTTTTGCACCGAAGGTTGAAGATTTCGTTTCAGGATGTTGAGATAACCCATTTTATCCATGGTCGTTTCTATAAACTCCATAGTGCCGGTTCCACTAGCCGCCATCGAGCCCCACATCATTACGCTTCCTCCTCCATGCTTAACGGTTGGGCACAAATTTTGTGATTGCAGCTCCGATCTTGGCTTTCTCCACACCATTTGCCTTCCATCCGATCCAAACAAGTTCACTTTCGTTTCATCGGTGAAAATTACTGTGTTCCAGAAATCCTGAGGTTTGTCCACATGTTCTTTTGCAAATTCCAGCCGCTTTTTGATGTTTGCTTTTGAGAGAAGTGGTTTTTTCCTAGCAACTCGGCCATGCAAATTATGTCTGTGCGCCGCGCGTCTGATGGTATCGGCACTAACGGGTCTTTTAATGTTGTCAGCAACCTCCACAGCCAATTTCGGAATGCTTGTTCTAGGATTTTTTCGTAATGTTCTCACAATTTGCCGTTCATCTCCAGGTGTTAGAATACGCTTTCGCCCTCTACCAGCAAGATTTTTCACAGCCCCTTCGCATTTCCACTTTTTGATAATTTTGAATGCTGTCGAATGTGGTCTACCAATGATTTCAGCAATTTCCCGCAATGATTTTCCACGGCAGCACAGACTCATTACCTGAGTTCGCGCGATTAGAACTCAGTTGAATTGCAGTAAACAATGAATTTGACCACTCTGCTAGCAGCTGACAGATGCTCATAGTGACACTGTTATAAAACATCACGGAAATTTTCAATTGATAAATACATAAAATGAAATATGTTGACGAACACAAAAGTGGACACTCAATTTTGCGACATTGAATATGGCTCATTTATCATATTTTCGACAATTCTAAAAAACTGAGTAAAAGTTTGCATGTTATGTGTGCACCCATCACTAGCTGCAAGATTAATTTATTGAACTCCATGGCAAATTTTCATGCATAGTGATATTTGTCTTGGAAATGTTAGAAAAATGTGAACTAGCAGGTGTGTGCACTCAATTTTGCGATGGACTGTATGTTGACAGTCCGGTTAGCTTATTTACTTTTTGCACTGTTGTGTGGGACTTTCCCAATTTGTTTCCGATATCTCTGATGGAAAGGTTGGGATTGCGTTTGAAAATGCTGGCCACTATTCTTCCGGTCGCTGTGGCTTCCTAGTTTCGGTTTCCTTCTAATCCCGGTTTCCTGTCAGTCTTCAGACGTTCTCCGAACACTTTTATACCATTCGTCACGGTTGATTTGGCAATATTAAGTGATTTGACCAAGTCGGCGTGGGAATAATTTAGATTTTGCAAAATTTTGGTACGCTGCTCTTCTTGCTTCGACGCCATTCTGGCAACTGAATAGAAAATAGCAGAAACAAAATAAAGTCAACATTTCGTACGCAAACAGCTTCAAAATGAGAGGTGTTCAAGTTTTTTCAATGCATGATTCAAAAAACTACGTCATATTTGAGTCGACAAGGTTTTGACCGTTCCATAATGAACTAATCAGTGTGCAATGAACCATGTTTGACCAGTTTTTGACCGTTCCACCCTTTTAGCATATAGGACCAAACGAAAAAAATCCAATAGATTTAGATCTGGAGAGCTGGGAGACCATCCATTCTTCGCCAAAAAATCCGTCAAATGTTCGCTATGCCAGGCCTGAAAAATATTCACCGAGTGAGCTGGCTGAAATAAATAATGATCTTCTCCATAGAGCTGTCGTAGGTTGGAAGCAATTGTTAACAATTTTCTCCAAACCTCCGTTTTATAATACGCTACCTTACGATTTTGATGTTTCGTCGTGTCCGTACCGAACTGGAACGACCGGACCTTTTCCTGTCCTCCAAAGAGGACGTCTCCTGATACCTTTTGAAGGACTTGAATGTAAAGTTACGCTTAGCAACAAAAGATTTCAGGCTTTTAAAAATCGCGCCAGAGCGGTCGCCATTTAAAAATCGTTTCACTACAATGTCCCTAAATTGCTTCATCGCGCGTAACAGGCAAACAACTATACATATGGAAGTAAAATTATTATAAACACATATACAAAATAAAAGCTTAGCATGTCTTTGACAAGTGTATCCGAATGTATTGATCACGGTGTAGATTTATGACTGTTGTTTGTTTGTGCTGGATGTTAACTTAGGCTTCCTTAAAAGTTGACATAACTAATCAATATATAACAAGGTTTTCATCTCACAACTGAACGACGGCCAAAACATCAATTGTTAAGTGGATTTTTATTAAAAGTAATATACAGCGTGGGCGGAAATAAATGTTGTATCGTCACACGAACATTATAGGCTTAACCGAAAACCAAACAAATCTTTTTTTCATCCTTTATTTTCCTCAATTAGGTATGTTCGTTTACACTTTTGCAATAATAGATTTAAATTTCACCCTCGCGCCCAAACTTTCGGACATTTGACTTGACTCCTGCCATCAATGGTTTGGGCAAGCTTCTTTCATCTGGTTTTGTAGGCTTTTTTCCACTTCTGCTTGAAGTTTTGAACCAAGTTTGGCTCTCCTCCCGTTTTCCGACAATCAGCCTTCATTATTGCCCAACATATCTCGAACGCTCTGGAGCGCTGGACAGTTTGGAGGATTAATGTAACGAGGTACCACAATGACATTATTTTCCTCGTACCACTTCTTCATCGCAGTTGAGTAGCGGAAAAATGCCATATCGGGCCAAAATAGGGTGTTTTGAGAATGCTGCTTTAGAAGTGGCAATAGGCGTTTTTAAAGGCACTCTTTGATGTTAATTTCACTGTTAATATTCCCGGTTGCGATTAATGGTTGGCTGATTTTACCGCACTAACAGATGGTTTGCTACTTTAACTTTTTCGCAATTTTTCTATCTTCTATTCTTTAAACTTAGACTTTAGGCTTCCTCTGTCCTTCGTAGTGTAGAATTTATTACCAGGGATTTGTGAAAAGTCAGCCGTAGCCGTAACGTATGTTTCATCGTCCTGTATGATGCAACCTGTATGTTTGGTTAACAACGAATCATATAGCTTTCGGTTTCGGTTTTTCGCTTTTTCAAGCCCTTCATCATCCCTGCACAGTTGACTAAGCTAAAACCACTTTTTTGGCAATATCTCTGACCGACATGTTGAGCTTCTTCTTGTATATTTTCACCACTTGTTTCTCATCTTGTCTATATCGTGTTTCCCTTTTCGATTGCTTGGTTTAATTCATCTGGTTGTGGTTTGTAAAAACTTGCTGATGACATTCGACACCGTTTGTTGCGTCCCCTCGACCGAATTCGCGATTTTTTTTTCTTTGAACGATTAGGATTTTCTAATCACTTGTCCAAAATACGCTATGATACATTATTTAAGCTTTCAGGTTCATGGTGGATGCGCCGGTTCGTATACAATTGCAGCAGGA
The DNA here is from genome assembly GCA_024533555.2 of Aedes koreicus. Classification (NCBI taxonomy): domain Eukaryota; kingdom Metazoa; phylum Arthropoda; class Insecta; order Diptera; family Culicidae; genus Aedes; species Aedes koreicus. The sequence continues at coordinate 140,410 of JAHHFK020003220.1, read as the reverse complement.
CCACAATCTGCAGACATATAAATACAAATGAAATTATTATCATTCTATATTATAACATCCATTCACTACATTTTGTATGCTTTTTTATAAGTCATTTTCAGCTTCGCATTTTAGCAACCTCGTCAGTTATAGCTCATCCACAGAGAACAGACGTTCATCTTCGGTCTGCTACTTGTGTAAAACTTTAAACCGACATTTCAAATGTATGTCGTTATGCTCCTGGTATGCGGCGCTGCAGTTGTGTGATAACTGTCATGTAAATGTTTATCAATGAAAAGCCTACCACATAACCTGAAATGTTTTGTTTGTTTTTCTCTGCACTTGCTTTGTAAAGTGGCTGCCCATATAAACTTTTACACACGTTTTTCCAGAAAAGGTATATGGACATCAATGTCTGTTCTCTGTGGCTCATCTAACCTACGTTATGTATTTGAAAAGATAGGAAGATTTTTAATTTACTCTAATTGTTATGTTTTATATTCTCCGTGCGTGAAGTAACGATTATGATGTAGAAGGAGATGCTCGCTCTCGCCATGAGGCGCCAGGAGTGGACGGAGGTGTTTGCTGGAGTGAGGAGAGGGTGTTGAAGGTTCCGTCAGTGGACGGTCGGTTGGAGGTAGAGTGGAGGTATTGAGGATTGAGCAAAAGCGCATGGGCTACCCCGCAGTGGGAATTTTCAATACTTCTGTTCCATTTCCAACCTACCGTACACTGACGGAGCTTTCAACACTTTCTCTTCATATCTTTCATTCTGGCAAACATTGCTGTCCACTCTTGGTGCCTCATGGCGATGAGCGAACATCTCCTTCTACATCAGATTTTTAATGTTTTTTTTTAGAAAGGATCATATTCGAAAAATTCTACTTAAAAAAGCTCTTTCCTTCATCATCAAAAATATATATTAATTCAAAACCCAACAGTTTACAATCATTCATTTCCTATTTCACAGACATAATGAATCATTTATGGGTCCAGATGAACAAGAGCTATCGAAAAATGCAATTTGTTATTTTTTTTAATTTTAGTTTTATTAAGATTTAGTTTTTGGATTCATACTCATATGAAATTTATTTCGCCTTATTATTAGCTGTTTTAAGTTTTTCAAATATTATTATGATAATACTACACAGCAAATTTTTATTGTCAGTAACATACCAGCAGATGTCAGATATACAGGGTGCGGCAGAAAATAATGCGAGAATGTTCAAACTTGAGTATTGGGTTAATTCGTGTAGCTAGTGACTAATTTCTGTCGAAAGTGTATTTGTTGATGGTAACTTTCAAGTGCTGCATCCAAACATTCTATTTGTTTTATTTCAAATTCGTCGAAATGTTTGCAAAAGAAGTGATCACCAGTTTGTTGTTCGCCCAGAAGAAGCCGAAAGAGATTGCCAAGGTGGTAGGGTACCATTTGGCAACAGTTTACCGCATAAAAAAATCCCTGCACGATGGTCCTAAGCAATGGAAGCCGAGAAGCGGACGTCCGCGCTTTGCACGCACGCCGAACGTGATCAAATCGGTCCATGCAAAACTTGCTCGCAACCCGGTGCGTTCCATAAGAAAACTTGCAAAGGAAGCCAATATTTCGGAGACATCCATGCGGAGATTTATCAAAGAAGACCTGCATGCATCTTCCAGAGCCAGAGTGAAACGCCACTTGATTACGGACCGGGTCAAGGAACTACGAGTGACTCGTTCCAAGAGATTGCTTTCCTTGTTGAAGAAGGAAAAAATGATAATCCTGTTCTCCGACGAAAAGCTTTTCAGCATCGATGCTGTGGCCAACAGCGGCACGGACCGGTTCATTTCACCGCAGCAAATGGAGAACGTTCCGGAAAAAGTGAAATTCAAATGTCAAACCAAACATCTGGATGGTGTCATGATGTTTGGCTTGGTGGCGTCCAACGGTTTGAAAATGCTGCCTGTTTTCATTGATGCTGGAGTTAAAATCAATAACGAAGTGTATATCGGTATTTTAAAGGACCAAGTGCTTCCCTAAGTGAAGGCCAACTTCTCAGAGGACCAAAACGTTGTCCTACAGCAGGATGGAGCGCCGTGTCACACGTCCAATCGAACCCAACAATGGTTGAACGATAACATGAAGTTTTGGCAGAAAGAGGTCCAGATCTTAATCCGTTGGATTATTCGATTTGGGCATATGTTGAAGCACGAGCCTGCAAAACATCACACCCTAATGTGAAAACCCTGAAGTCAACCATAACACGCACATGGCAATCAATGTCGGAGGACTACATCCGAAAGGCATGCTCTGGCTTCCGGCGTCGGCTCGAGGATGTTATTAATAAAAATGGAGGACACATTGAATAAATTTGTTTAAAAGGACTTTGAAAAGATAACTGCACTTGAAAATGTTGATATTATTTCTTGAATTAGTTGAAAATGGGATTTGAAAGAAATAGAACAAATTTTCGCCTTATTTTCTGCCGCACCCTGTATCTTGTAGCTACGTTTATTATGTTCTCTGACTATTATTGTGAAAACAAATTCTGATCTTAGTAGATCTTAATCCAATAGAAACTACAACAGTTGAAGTTTTTTGATGAATGGATGGTCAGCTTAGTTACGGATATATGTATTCTACTATAGTTTACTGGCCTGCTGGTATTATTATTTTATATTATAACGTCAGTTTATTATTTTATGTTATGATATTAAATGGTGTGACATAATTACATTTAAATTCATTTAATTAAAATCACTATTTCCGATGAGACTCACTACAAAAATTATTGCAAGGAAACAGAACAGCACATCGAAATTTTAGGTTTACTATTCTATTGCTATATAATTTCAGATCATTCATGGATATCCCAAGTTTTGTCAGATAATTTTAAATCAATTTTTTTCTCGCAGCTACATTTTCTAAATTTTCAGGTCCACAAATGGAATTATAATTATCATTCTTATATTCATTCATTATATTATTTGTTATTATATTATTCATTCACTTTATTTTTTATAATTATAATATTAATTCACTATATTTTAAATTTTACTATATTAAATTGAATATATATTGGAAAGGGAGGGAGCATCAGGGTATCACTCATGCTGGAATTGGACAATGGAGTGGTATGCCAACCGGCGTCTAGGAGGGAACAAACAGTATCATTTTCTTTATCCTACCGATTCGATTGTGATGCTGTGAGTTCTAGTCCAACAGTTTCAGTGAGATTGACGCGCCCTTCTTAACAAGCCACCCCGTAGAAAGCTTAGTAAGTATTGCGGATTGGGTAATTCGATTTGTATTCGGATCGTATCGTTGGAAGGAGAATCTTATGTTCCCGCGGGTTTCGCGTAAGTGCCTCTGCTTACGGGTTCGCCCCACCGTTTTTGGCCCTTCATACAGCGTTACTGTAAATGCAACCCGGTAGCTCAATTTGATCTTTCTATTAAGTGGAGCTGCATACATGACAAGCCCAAGTAACAATTTTAGTTTTATTCCAGCCCTATAGCACTCCTCCCGGCTTTGTTGATAAAACTATATTCAAAACTGTTTTGTCTACCAACACGTCGTATGTGCTTCTTTATAGCCGAAATTTGTACAAAATGTCCCACTCTATAGACGGTTGTGAAAACAAGCTAATAAAACCTTTATAAGAACATAAAGATTTTGAAAATGTTCAAGTGAAAGATGTTACGACCACTTGAGAACCTTCATAAAATTTGATGCATTTATTTTCCCACATTTCAATTATTTCTTATATTTCAATATGGCGATTGGAAAAAAAATCACAGTTTTGCCATAAAGCCAATTTTTCTTCGCAATGACTATCGTAAAACTGTTTGGTCTTATGGTGACTTCCTTCAATGCCAATTTGCCGTTTAATGCATTTACTCGAGGCAAAATGGTTTTAAAATGCTGTTTCAACTGACCATAATAAGATAATATCAATGAGTCCTAAAACGGCATTTCAAAACAGCATTTTACGAGTTCATAAAGTCGAAATAAAACCTTTGATAGGAGTAAAAGGAATTTGAGAAACAAGGTTTAAAGATTGTTCTAAACAAGCTGTGTAGGTTTTCATAAATCTGACTAAAATATGAAACCTTTTAGCACCTCTTGGTGCTATAATAAAACCAAATTGATTTCAAGTGGCTTTCATAAACCTTTAATAAAACTTAATAAAGCAGGATGGTGTTAGCAATGTTACTTGGGAAGGTCTTTGAAGGGATGGTGGCTACCTTACATACATCCAGCTGTGAAACCTCTTTCTGTTTATCTTCAAATGTGGGTTATGCTCACTGAACATCCTGATCGCTTTTCGCACGGCTTTCTCACTTACTCCTTCCAGTTTTACCAACGAGAGTTCTTTCTCAGTGACATTCCGAGTTCTGTACACCATTTGTATACAATATGTTGACGTTGTTCGGATGAAAGTTCACGCATTTTGAAACAAACTGTTGGAAACGAATAAACCGCTACACAAGTGCTGAGGAGGGCTGCCAGATAGTTTTTAAAAATGTCTGAAAGGAACATTGAAAAACGTTTGTATTTGTCGGTATTGAGTATTTTGTCCAAAAATTTGCGTAGAGAATATCACACATGTCGAGCATTTTATTCGATGGCAAGGTGAAGAATGGTTATTTCGCAAAAGAAGGTAAACTCATAATCTCTCAGACGAAGCGCCCACTTATGTGGCCAAATTTTATGACATCATTGACCGTCGCACCCCCTCATTGTCAAAATGATAACATTGGCCAGGCTACGCCAACCAGCATCTCCATGTTTCAGCTGGCAGTCTTTTGTGATCATATGACTCGTGGAGGCGTGAGGTAGGAACTTGTGAGGACCACCCTCCTTCGAAGTTGTCAACTCACCATTTGAAGCCTAAATATTTTTTAATGTTATTATTAGTTATAAACTGGGCATTGTTAAATAGGTAATATGTTGATTCGAAAAAATATATAATTGGGTACAACGGCTACTGCAGTTATTTTAAAAACTTTGGTCGAACATTAGACTAAGCCCGAATAGCTTTTAAAATAAGAAAACCTAATTTCTTACCTACCAAAACCATAAAATCACGAAAATGGCTAAGCCAATCCACAATCCTGAAGGTTATCACGCACAAAACGTGCTACTACCTCTTTGCATTCAGCACCAGGACAAAAAAAAAGACAGCATAAAAGCTATTCTATGTTGCAGTCTGAAAGCCTGTCGCGACGCACCGCCCGCGTTGTCGAGCGCCATCCTTTCATTCTACACCGCATCGTTGATGCTTCCTCTCGTTCTCTCTATCTGATTAATTTTTCTCTCTTATAAAAACGTAAATCAAATAATCCACTTCGAGCGGCCATGCAAATCTTCATACTGACAAGAAAATAAATTTATCGCACACCGTGCTGCCCAAATAGGCACATACCTTCTGTGTGCTGCAGCGAAGAGAATGGAAAAGGATCGTGCACCCAAGTGGCGCCTCGAATTTACTTATGGTTGCATCTTGCAGCATCCAATTGGCGTCACACTTTATTCTGTGGCAATCGCGAGTGAGGGGTCGAGAAATGCCTTTCTCGAGGGCAGAGTCTTGCTCACAGATGCTGCATCAAAGAAAACTACCGACTCGTACTTTGTGAGTGAGCGGAGTGGGGATTTGAATGAATCACCAGTCGGTTCCATAACTCGATTGAGAAAGTAATTAAACATGGAGACTGAAGAAGAAAAGGATGTCCCTAGCATGTAATGATTGTATTCAAAATGAGCTGGAACATTGTAAGCTGCAATGAGAATGAGTGTTCTTGCAAGAACCATAGTGAATGAAGCTTCGTGGTCCTTATTTGGTTGATAAACTTAATGGACTTAGAGATTACAAATTGGAGGCAATGAACAGCATCATACCGTTCACACTTACATTAACCTATGCAAGAAAGAAAGAAAGTTGAGTCATCCAGAAAGAATTTAGAAGCTCAGAAGTTTTCTATGCATTTCGAAGTGACACACAAATATATTATTCTTTCACAATCATTCTTACATGTTATTTACAGTCCTGAAAATTATTATTCTACATTTCACTGAATTTGACATTGATCCCAAACCTAACCTTACATAATCTAGATTTTTGGCTTGTCTAAGTACTTCTAAAACTAAGAATAACAATTAATTCAATTACTGGCCCGTTCAGCTACTGCCGTGCTTGTGATGACACTGGTGATTTCTCCATTGGATGCTCGACTTGTATCGAGCGATGGAACACTGAAAAATTCGTTAGATTGTAAAAACATTCAGTGCTGAAAACAAAAGCATTGTGAAGCTTACCTGGTAGGGACATGTCGAGTCAGATTGGTACTATTGGAAAGGTGAGTTGACATACTGCTTGCCGTCGATGTGCTATCAACGTATCTTTGGTCTTGTGTAGGTCCCGAGGATGAGGTGATGGCATGGTTCGGATGGATTTCCATTGCCTGCGAGGAAACCACCGTCATGTGGCTGTGCGGGGCCATCAATAGTTTCTGCGCCCCAGGACCAGCACCAACGGGATGCATTGATGACGGGATCATAGAGGGAAGAAGTTTTTCTGAAATAAGATGAAGTTTAGTTTGGAAATTATTCCATGCAATTATTTAGCAGCAAGCTAAACTTCCGAGAATCGCATATTTGTAACACTTGCAAAGCAAAGTACAGGGGGCATGGTTCAATTATGCGATTCGATATATTGGGGTAACTTGGACAGCCTAAGGAAGATACCTTTTTTTTTAATTAGCGCCTGTTATGTCACAAGCATATCATCCTACGGGTATGTACACTTGTTTTCATGAAATTGTGTTATATGATTGTTTTGCCCTTCTCACAAAATCTCTGACAATGAAATTGCAGATTTTTTTATCTCATTTTTTTCCGGTTAAATGAACATTGTTTGGGGTTATATGAGCAATTGTATAAATCAAAGAATTTTGTACCTAACCTACCTGATCAGTGCTTAATTAATGACTTTTTTTTTTTTTACAACCCTTCCCAACCTCCCTCCTATCCCAACCCCTCCTTTCCTTTTACAAAAAAAAATATTATTTTTTATCTATTATATAAATTAAAGTAATAAAAAGAATACAAAACAAAAAAAACAAAACAACAACAATCAAACCCACCAAAACCATATTATAAAAAATAAATTATAACCAACGACCAACAAAAAATAAAATATAAATAATAATTACCCCCCCCCCCCCATCTCCCAAAAACACGAAATACACCGCAAAAAAAAAATAATTCGCCACCGAAAAAAACTGTTACAACATAATAAAAAACACCTTTTTTTTTTTCAATAACACTTTTACAGGCGTTTTATTAGGCCGCTTGTATGATGTATGATATGTACTACCACCCATTGTAGCACGGAAACTAAGTCCGACAGCAATGGGCTCTCCTCTCTGTTAGACTTGATCAAGCTTTAATAACCACTGATTATCCTAATCATGCCATTGTATGAAGGGCCAAAAAGGAGTTGGGTGGATCGATATGCAACATCACTTATACGTATCCACAGGGATATAAAGAATATCCTTCCAACAACAAGATTGAACAATTGGTCAAAAGAGCGAGCTATCTTACATGAGGATGCCCCAATGGGCGGGGAGAAGAGCCCGCCCTCTATTCACAAACTGTTAGCAATGGAGAGTTGGCATTCCCACTCTCCCCATCCAGAGTGCTTCAATCGGGTGCCCTGATGGTCCCTCCCATTCCCATGAAATAGTTATATAATAGTGTATATATTTATGTAAATGAAAAATACTACAAGCATTCGTATCTATAACATATGATCTTCATTCGGTTGATCCTGAAATGCAAGAAATGTTGTAAAATGTTAAAGTGTAGAGTTCTGTGGTTCCGCGCTTAAGCACGTTTTCGTTCGTTTTCAGCGATAGCAGCAATTCACCAAAATCTTGATTTGAGGTATCCTGAAAAAGTTTGTTAAATCTATTGAAATTTTACAAGACTAACATTTATTAATTCAATTTATTGTTGGATGGAAATAATACGATAGTGTAAATAAATACTACATAATGAACATATAACAATTAAATGCCGCTATTTGCCTCTTCCGCTGCGATCTTAGATGATTGAAACTCCAAAATAGTGAAAATTCCAACGCGATATAATGAAATAAAGTTGATCACCTGGCAGCCAAGCAAAATAGCAAAGAAAATTTAAGCAAACAATAATGCGAGATAAATTTCATATGAGTATTATTACTGCCCAAAAACGGAAACTCAATAAATCCAAAACGAGAAATTTTTTTTTTAACTAAGCGACAGGAAATTCCCCGATAACTGTTTTTTCCTACTGGGACCATAAATGATTCCTTTTGTCTGTAAAATAGAAAATTTAGGATCATAAACAATGTTAGTTTTTGAATTAATTATTTTGGACGAAGAATTTTTTGTAGAATTTGTCGTACATAATCCTCTCTCTAAAATATATAAAAACCATCCCATCTTTTCAAATACATAACGTGAGTAAGATGGGCCAAAACTTACAACGATGCAAATGCGAAGCTGAAAATAGCATAAAAAAATATTGTGAAGGGATGTTATAATATAAAATGATAATAACAATCATATTTGTAATGCCTGCATGTCTGCTGATCCTGCTGCAATTGTAAACGGACTTGCATTATCATAGCCACGGGGGAAGAAAACAATTCAAAATTATTATACAATACTTGGGAATGCCATGGATTATCTGAAATTATATACGGTATAAAGAATACTTCCATTTTTCGTGGTAGGGTAAGATTTTAGCATGCTACTTTACCGAAGGCACGCTGCCTACATCGCTTTGGTGCGGCTGCTACCTAATGTATAGTTGACGCGATACAGCGTTTCTTACTCAACCGCTGGATTCCAGGACAGACGCTGTTTGAGCCGCACCTCCTTGGTGGACAGACGCTCAGCACGCACCTCCTCAATCTAGCTGAAGTCAGAAGGACAACAGTGCCCAGGCTGCACAACCAGCTAAGTACGCAACCCTTAGCTGGCGGTCTTTGTCATCTCCTGACCCGTGGAAGCATGAGGTAGGAACTTGTGAGGACCATAGCTATGTTGCGGGAATGCACGCACGCTCCACCCCAGTTGTCTACTCACCATTTTGCAGCCCCTTTCCCCAAAACAAAAAAAAAAAAAAATAAAACACCACCCCCCCCCCAAACAAAAAATTTAAATTTATTTTTTCCTCTCAACAAACAAAAAATAATACCCCCCCACAAAATAAAAAAAATATAAATAATAACAAAAAAAACAAAACGCAGGAGGAAGAAAAAAACAATAATAATTACAAAAACAACCCCCCCCCACAGAACCCCCCCCCCCCCCCCACAACCACCAACCTCCCTCCCCCCCCCCAACCCCCCTTTTTCCCAAAATTTTTTTTTTTTTTCCCCCCCACAATGGCCTAAAACCCCTACACCACACCCCCCAACAATGTCCCCCTATATTGTCAATCTCTGGGTACAATCGATATCAACGCCAACATAATAACAACCACCGCAAAACAACTCAAGTCGTCCTACAATCCTGGACCCGATGGTGTTCCGTCAGTATTCCAGAAGAGACACATTATCTGCTTACTGACACCGTTGCTTCGCCCATTTCAAATGTCCGTCACAAGAGGAGTGTTCCCATCCTGCTGGAAATTTGCACATATGTTTCCGGTCCACAAGAAAGGAAGCAAAGGAGACATGAATATTTATCGTGGAATCACTTCGTTGAGCGCGATCTTGAAGCTATTTGAATTAGTCGTCATGGAGCCTCTACTTTCTCATTGCAAGCAATATCCAAGTTGTGATCAACACGAACTCACTTCCGGTCGTTCCACCACCACTAATCTATATCACGGATAATATGGTTGAACGAGCTCAAACTGACGTCATATATACCGACTTGTCAGCAGAATTCGACAAGCTGAACCACGCCATTGCGATTGCGAAACTAGAAAAACTTGGGGTTAGCGGCAACTTTCTGAGATGGTTCCGCTCATATCTGACCGATCGACAGCTGATGGTCACCATTGGGAACTGCCAATCCGGCATTTATCCAGTCACGTCAGGGATACCTCAAGGAAGTCACCTCGGACCGTTGATCTTCCTACTTTATTTCAACGATGTGACGATCTTAAAATCTATTTTCGGATTCGTACGACTGACGACTGCATCTTCTTCCAACGTCAATTTGAAGCTTTTGCCAGCTGGTGCAATTTAAACAGAATGGTGGTTAATCCTGCGAAGTGTTCGGTAATTACATTTTCTCGGAAAAAAGAACCTATCATATTTACCTACAGACTAGAAGGATCAACAATAGATGGTGTGGATCAAGTAAATGATTTGGGAATTATTCTGGACTCTCAACTGTCATACAAGCAACACATCTCGTATGTGGTTGATAAGGCGTCGAGGACATTGGACTTCATCTTCAGGATAGCAAAAACATTCTCCGACATCTACTGCCTCATATCACTGTACTGTTCACTGGTGCGATCCACATTGGAGTACTGTTCTGCAGTTTGGAACCCAAATTACAACAATGGTGCTGAGAGAGTCGAGTCTGTTCAACGACGCTTTCTTCGATTTGGAACCTGCCGTGGAGGGAACCGATTCATCTGCACAGCTATGATAATCGTTGCCAGCTGATCGACCTGGAGCTTCTCCGTACCAGAAGAGAAAACCCGAGGACGCTTTTTATTGCAGATACATAACAAAGCAGAATAGTCTGCTAGGCAATCCTGGAGCAAATAAATGTTAACGTTCAACCTAGAGCGCTTCGAAACAACATGATGCTAAGACTACCTCTCCGTCGTACCAACTACAGCATGAACGGTGCCATCGGTGGATTACAGTGCGTATTCAACCGGGCTTTTCATCTGTTCGACTTTCACCTTTCACGCCAGATGCTGCGTCGGCGTTTAGCTAAGGCCTGTACTCGAAAAAAATGCACCATTTTTATCAGTGTGTAACTTTTTTGTCCGTAAGTAAAAATTAATGAAAATCTAGGTTCATTCACTAGGAGTGAATTCTTTACATGTGCAAAATTTCATAATAATCGATCCAGTGGTTATTGAGATGTCATCGAAACAAGAAGAAAATCGCCGGTGAATTTTGCCCGCCGTCATGGAAAATCCGACTGCGACCACGAGGTGGATCGGAAGGCAACTGGGAATCACCCATACAACTGTGTCACGGGTGGTAAAATCGTTTAAGGAGTCCCAGACGACCGAGTGGCGGGCTGGAAGTGGAAGAAAATCGAAGACAGCTGACCCTGTGAAGGCCCGGAAGGTGTTGGATTATTTTAAGTGTAATCCGAACCTTTCGATTTGCGACGCGGCTCTGAAGGCAAAGTGTTCCGCCTGGATTGTTCAGCAAACCATGAAACGAGCTGGGCTTCTTGTATTCAAGGTCCGCAAGGCACCGAACCGGCGTGATCAACAAAACACGGCGGCCAAATCCCGCGCAAGGAAGCTGTATCGAGAGTGGTTAACGAAACCGATGTGTGTGGTTATGGATGACGAAACCTACATCAAGGCAGACGCAAAGCAGATATCGGAGCTGGAGTTCTACGTTGCCAAATCACGGTTTGATGTTCCGGAAGACATAAGGACGAAGAAAGTGGACAAATTCGCCAAAAAATACTTGCTCTGGCAGGCCATATGCCAATGCGGTAAACTGAGTAAACCGTACATCACAACTGGTACCATCAACAGCGAAATTTACCGCACCGAGTGCCTCCAGAAGCGTCTGTTGCCCTTCCTGCGGTCCCACGGAGGCGAGACATTATTTTGGCTGGACCTGGCATCATGCCATTACGCTCGATTGACGTTGGATTGGTACAGAGACCATTACGTTGTGTTTTGTACCAAAAACCGCCAACCCCCCCAAATTCACCAGAGATTCGTCCGGTGGAAAGATTTTGGGCCAAAATGAAGGCCAAAGTTTGAAAATCGTCCAAGGTGTTTAAGAACGAGCTGGAGTTGAAGAAAGAATGGATGAATGTGACCAAAAAGGTCGGCTCCACCATTGCACAAAATGTAATGAGGGGTCTTAAGGGAAAGGTGCGGGCTTTCAGCGATGGAAAGGAGAATGAATAAAGTAATTATGCCAAAACATAATCCATATGTATTAGTTTATTCCCTGAAAGTTTCAAGAAAATCCGACTTAAAATAAATTTTTGGCGAACACTTTTGTCTGGTGCATTTTTTTCGAGTACAGGCCTTACCCCCTAAAAAATCCCCCTATTTATATATATATTTTTTTTTTTTTCCCCCCCCCCTTAAAATTAAATTTTTTCAAAAACATCGGGCCCCCCACGACCCTCTTGATGTCAACAACAAATAAATAAATAAAACAAATTGATCATTAAATATTATGTAAACATAATCACAATTTAATACATTTTCGGTACATAGGCTGAATCAAGGGAACAAGCTCACAATGCATCCCATAACCCTATCAAGATATAGAACATCAAAATATTGGAATAGGTTCTTGGTTCTTAGCCCGTTATCCACCCAGTTTTAAAAGCTACTTCTTCATTAAATCCTTTCAATACAACCATCAGCACTACGTCCAACCTCCCAAACCCTAAACAAAAACATTATTTAACTCACCAGTTCCGAGTCCATTCAGCGACTGCATCGATTGACTAGATTTGGGTTTTCGCTTCCGCGTTTGAATGCCATCCTTCTTCATGGTCAGCGGCCGGTCCACGTTGTGGAGTTTGTGGTACAGTCCACATGCATTGCAAACCGGTTCACCTCGGTTGTTCCGACGCCAAAGCGTCGTGGTGGTTGTCTGACAGTTGGCGCAGGTCACTCCAGTTCGACGATTACCAGGTACCGGTGTTTTCTAATCGAGAGCATAAGTACGTTAACAAAGGCCTGCAGCAAAGGATAGGAAATCTTACGGGAGGTTGTTTCGCTTTCTGACTTCTGTTCGGAGGTCTGTTTGTGCCCGGATTCTGTCGGTTGTACAGGGCGCAGGCGTTACACAGTGTATGACCAACGTTATCCCTTCGCCAGAGCGGTGTGTCCGAACTGCCACAATTCACGCATTCTCTGTGTTCGGATGGAGGCAAAATGGACGCTTCGTATGCATCACCCAGTCCACTAATCTGCCATGGTTGCCCATTGTTTGCATACTCCGTGGCACCCGAAGGCGTTTGATCCATAACAACGGCACTGCTAAAAGTCTAGGATTTACGGGAGGGGAAAAATGTTGAATATGATATTTTTTTTTATCAATTTCAGTACTCACCGTACTGTAGTCAATGTTTCCATTCCAGTACGGATAAATCTGCTGTGCTCCAGGAGAGCCACTGTTATGCGTAGGTGCACTATCATACAAATTTTGTGAGCTATAATGGATCTGCTTAGCAGATACGATCGACGAAGACGTGAGCGTTGGATCACTGCTTTTGTAGAGTACCGTGTTAGGGCTTGCAGAATGGTAGTAAACCGTATCTTTCGATGGAATGTACGGATAATTGGCTGATGTCTGGTAGCCCTCAGGAGCAATATAGTAGTTTTGTGAGGAAGACAGTGAATGAACCGTTTCCAGATTGGTATAATGGGTCTTGACGTCGCTAACGGCTGCTTCTGTGGATGTTTGAACTTCGCCCTGTTGAGCTGCTTCCTGAGCTTCGTATGGTATCTGTATGATATGCTGATGAGACTGATGTTGTTGTGACTGTACCGCCGACTGGTGATGTTGGTGGATCTGTGCTTGAGCGTGTTGTTGCTGTTGGTGGTGGTGATGTTCCAGTTGTTCCGACTTTATGGTGGTATCTACTTCTTGTTGTGAGGGATGCTGTTGCTGGTGCTGGTGCTGGTGCTGCTGCTGCTGCTGTGGAGCTGATTGCAGGTGTGAATGATGAGGATGGTGGTGAGGATGGTGCGGGTGTGGAGGTAGAGATAGACCCGGGTGGGGTTGCTGGTAGTGGACATAGCGGGGATGGTATTTTACTTCTTCGTATCGTACCAGTGGAGTTGCTCCGTAACGAATCGGTTCATCTACTTCATTTTTGTACTCAACGTAAATCGTTTGTTGAACGGGAATGTGTGTGTTAGCTTCCACGCTGACTAGTCTTTCCTTTTCTATACTAGATTCTCGCTTCACGTATTGAGGAACAGGGGACGACGCCGCCACACTGTTACCTTGGCTTGTTGGAGACTGTTCGTAGGTGAAGGCATGACCTGGAGCAGCGGCAACAGTCGTTACTGCTTGATGATATTCGACTGCTTCGTAGTCGCCAGAATCCGGGTGCTCATCATGCGTTTCAGCAATTTCTCCACTGGTGGTAATCATCCGATGTTTGTGCTGATTGGTGATCACAGCTGTGGGTAATGCAGGAGATTGCCCATCGTTAATTGTCATCTCGGCAGGTACAATTATCTCCTGGACTTCGTTTTCTTGTAGTTGGGGTTGCCGTTGCTGTGGTTGATGGTGATGTTGCGGCTGTTGTTGCTGCTGTTGTTGCTGCTGTTGTTGCTGATGTTGCTGCTGTTGTTGCTGATGTTGCTGCTGTTGTTGCTGATGTTGATGTGCCTGAGGCGTTGGAGCCTGTGGTGGATGCGATTGATGATCAGGTGATCCCGTTTCGGGTTTGGATGTGCTGTCGTTCGAGTCTCTGGTTTCCATCTGAAACGGAAATAAAGAAAACGGTCAACAACGAACAAAAAAGGTGTGAAGTCCCGATCTTTTCGGTGATTAATTTTTACAGCTTGATGGTTTGTAAACAATCGGCACGCGTCATATCTAGCAATTATGGGTTCAAGCTTACAGTCGTGATATTGCTAATGCGGTGTATATTTAATGATCTAATTTAGTTTGCACTTGAACCATCCTTCTCTACGGTGACGTACTAACGAGGTAATGTTGCAAAGTGACTCAACTTTTTAGTGCCGGCAGGTCGTAGCGGAATGAATAAGCAAAATTTACGCAGTGCAACGCAATCGACAATACTACGTCCGTAGGTGTTTATTTCCGCACAAATATACAACTTCCGGAGGAAGAAATGCTCATGAAAAATTTCGGGTCAAACTTTCTACACCATTACTTGTTTTTGGAGCGTATCTCTAGCATTATTATTTTAGTGAGGCGATAATAGAGCTCACCGGATCATAATTGAATGAAAAGTTTAATATAAAGTATGTTTCACAAAAAGATAATGATTCAACCATTTTTTTCCCATTGTAGAGCCAGACTACTCGTTTTACAAGTTCTGAAAAATATCATACTATAGTCAATATCTACGAAGAATCCATGGCAAAAGATCTGAAGACAAAAGATGCTGCGAGCATTGAAACTGAAAGGACAAATGGTCGAGACGATAATAGGTCAAAAAGGCAAAAGAATTTCACGTTCCAAAAATGAAATTTACGAAACGGCTCGGTACCGTTAAAACATTCCCGCTCTTCAAAGTACGCTTCACAGATCCCAGGATGGAAATGTCTTCCAAATATTTGAAAGTGTTTCTCTATGAGCTGCTGTTTAAACGCCTGATCAAACGCATTCAGCGCCAAACATGGGGAAACAAATGCAAGAGATTTGAATTTATCGAAATGCATGTACACATTTTTTCGGTCAGCGAAAGAGGAATACCCGCTACCTTTCCCGGAGAAACAACTGGTGGTTGTTATGAAGGTTATGATAAAATTCCTTAGCCTAGCCGGCAAAGACACAGTATTACCAACAATCAATGGGAAACTTGCGATTTAAAATTGGCTAACTGCTTTTGTACCCCAAGGTCTCAAGTACACCTTGCACACTGCACCTTGCAATACATTCTTGCGCTTTTCGGTACTAGAACCATTGTTTTTGTTTTGATACGCTGTGTTATAGCGGAATCCAACTTGAAAAAAGAAGAAGACACCGAGTGGTGATAAATCTGACAGCTCCCATGTTAAAGTATAAGACGAATATATTAAAATGCTTCAAAAAAATTCAAATGAAATTTTAATTAAGAGCGGTTTGTTATATGATGTAAAAAAAATCCAAAACTGCTGAATAGGGGCATTATTTTGATTTTATTTTTATTTTGCTGAAAATGTCTTTATTGAGTGGTTTTGGATTTTTCTTACATAATACAACAAACCGCTTTTAATTAGAGAATTCATTTGAATTTTCTAGAAGCATTTTAAAAGTTTCGTCCTATACTTTAACATAGGAGCTGTCAGATTTATCACCACTCGGTGTTTTCTTGTTTTTTCAACCTGGATTCGTCCATTTTGATAGAATATTTGGGTTGTTCGTTGCGAGTTATGTTTTTTGGGGTGATTAATAAAGCTTGGGACCAAGCTTGGGACCGATGTGCTAGTACTTCTTGAGCTAAAAACTGTATCGATTTTCTACTATATTAACTAGCCGGAGGTGGCGGGTTCGATTACCGGTCCACTCGAGGGAATCTTTTGGGTTAGATATTTTCTCGAATTCCCTTGGCAAAGAGTATCAATGTGCTTGCTTGCCATTCAATATATTGTAATATTTCATGCATTGAGGCTGGCATCGAAAGCTTTCAATTAATCATTTTGTAGGTGCAATTGAAACACCAAAATGAGAGCAAGCAATAAGCTAATTGGGAAAGCAATGGTTGAAGCCTAGTTGAAAGAAGAAAAGAATTCACTAAAATTCGCTCATCCCCAGCATCCTTGTTGCTCTTAAGTTGTTAGATTTGTAAAACCTTTGCATTTATTAATAACAACATAGCTGTGTCATTTCATCATTTACATTTCAACAACGTTTATTATCCCGATAAAAGTGACCTTACTGGCTTCGCTTCTTCAGGTATCGATCCACATTTTAACCGGTTCCTCGCTGCAGCGTCAACACACGTACTACGTACATTGTGTTGCCTAAAATCGTTTGACAGCCTTTATTGAACTAGTCGTTCGGTGAATTTCAATTTAAAGTTCTTTTGGCACTTTCTACTACGCTGTTTTGATACCATCTGTTCTAAAAAGGGTGCTTGGTGCGTACTCATATACTTCAACCAACCTAGTGTTTGACATACTTCAACCAACACTAGGCAGTGGTCTGAACCGAGGGTTGCGCCGCGACAAGCCCTGACGTTAAGAATATTCGAGACGTGCCTTTTATTAATTAAAACGTGGTCTATTTGAGATTCAGACTTTTTATGACGATCTCCAGGTGTACAGATATTGAAGGCTATGCTGAAAATAGGTACAAACTTTCGTCAAATGTTTGGAGGCGAATAAATCTATGAGTCTGATACCATTTTCATTCGTAAGCTGTTGTGCGCCGAACTTTCCGAAAACCGGTCTGAATTTCTCCTCCTGGGCAACCTGAGTATGACCTAAGTGCATGAAGATTACCGTTTCCACATCCGGACTCCTGAAGAACTCAGGGTGAGTGCCACCTCTCGACCCAACTAAAAACCCTCCCGTGCCTTCAGCCTTGCCCCCCCCCCTTAGGCACCACCTTCCGGTATTATTTTGGGAGGATGGGGGTCTGTTTAGCTGTTGTACATGGAGAACCAGCTATGTCTAATTACTTAGGACTTTAGTAGTTGGCTGGTCCCTCTGGCCTGCCGCTGGTGAGTATGCAATCTATTTTGGAGCTCTCAGACAATCTGAGAGGCCTGTGCTGAGAGCGTCCCACAAGTCCCGGTCTTGACATATCCTCTGGACAAGATTATCCGGGGATGTTTCCAGACCGCTCACGATCATCATGCTGTTTCTCGCGTTGCCTAAAACAGCCATGGCCTGATAAGATCTGCGCCAAATGGAAGATTATTTCACCATGTCGCCAACCGACCCATCCGGAAACCCATGCTGTGGAAACAGTCGATGGGTCCACTGACCTTCAGCGGAGGTGTTCCATTTCTTCTGCCACTTGACCATAGATGTAAGCGGTATGCGTTGACCACTTAAACCTGTGCTTACCTAAGTAGCTCTTAGTACTTAAAGCGGTGGCCCACGCCAGCCCGCCATACCTGAGTATGGACAGAACGACACTGGCCAGGAGCTTTCGCTTGCTCCCTTGCACCGCCGACCTATTCGACTCGTGCGAGATAATGCCGATATAGCCATTAAGCCTTCTTGCAGGTGTTCTCGACGTTGCTTGTTAAACGATAGCTTGTCTTCGATCATAACACCCAAGTACCTCAGGGACCGCTTTGAGGTGATGGTGCAGTTACCTGAAATAATCGTCGCCTGCTACTCAGATTTTCTTTTGCTGACCACAGTAACCTGCATTTTGTGATGAACTAGCTGTAGTTTTCCGGAGCGCCTTCATCCCTCCACTATGCCAATGGAGTGGTGGCGTTAACTCCACCTCTTTTATGGATTCCTGATATCATCCGTGAAACCGGCAATCTTTACCCCGTTAGGGTACGTAAGCCGAATCGAACCTTGTGGATTTCCTGTGGTTACTTGCCCACATTCCTGACTCACTTCTGTGTCGTAAATCAGTACCCGATTCTGGGAGTAATTTCCTAGAATCCTGTACAGGTACGCAGTAATCAGGAGGCATTAGAGCAAGTTGGTGATAGCCTCCCAAATGGCGCTATTTAACGCGTTTCTCACGTCAAGGGTGATCACTGCACAGTCGTATACTCCTCACCTTGCGCTGGATTGCCACCTCTTGCGTCTTGGTGACAGACAGTATGGCATCCACCGTTGACTTGCCTTTAAAGAATCCAAACTCGTTGTTTGACAAGCCGCCTATAACTTCCGTGTACTATGACAGCCTGTTGAGGATTACCCTCAAAAGCACATTATCCCCCGTGTCCATCAGGCATATCGGTCGATACGCCGATGGATCACCAGCAATACGAGAATCTGGCGTTTCTATCGTCCGGGAAGACGCCCTTGTCCAGACATCTCTGCATTATCACCCTAAATATTTTGGGAGCCAGCAAAATTGCCGTCTTGATGGCCAGGTTCGGGATAGCATCTGGTCCCGGCGCTTCGTTCACTTTGAGCGACTTCACTATCACGATGATTTCATCGTTCGTCGCCGTCGCCTCACCCCGAACTCCACGGTACCGTTGTCATTGCCCACGTGATGATGACGTCCACTACTAGAACAACGTTATTGTCTGGGATACTGAAAAACCAGTCATGGGACAAATCTACGGTGGTGGGAGGCCAGGGATTCGGAGTGTGGCACGGGCGAATTCAGTAAGTTCAATGAGGAAAATGGCGAAGGAATACGGGATCAGCGACTTTACGGCACGAAAGATCGCAAAGGAAGATTGTGGGGCGAAGTCGAGGATGGAGTCACATGATTACCAACCGCATCCAAGAGCTACGAGTCAAGCGATGTAAGAAAATATTAAACCTCATCCAGCGAAAAAATCCAGCAAAACTGTTCACCGACGAGAGCATGTTTACTGTCGATCTAGTATCAAATTCCAGTACCGATCGCTATATTAGTTCTCTCCAGGTAAAAGACGTGGCCGACGAGCATAAAAACGTGAATCTGACCAAGCACCCTGCTAGCGTTATGGTGTTTGGATTGATGGTTTCCGATGGCAAAAAAAATTAAACCGGTGTTCACTTTAGAAGGCGACACAATAAACACAGAGGTCTCCATCGGGATTTAAAGTAAGTATGTTCTTCCGTACATCAAAAACCATCACGGCCCGAAGCCAAATGTTGAATTTCAACATGATGGGGCTCCGTGCCACACCTCAAACCGGACCGTTCTGGGTGAAGGATATCTGACCGCCATCGAGTCCTGATCTTAATCCATTGGATTAACGTTTGCATTGAAAAAAATTGACTAGTTTCGGATGGTGATAAAAAAAGCTAAGACAGATAATTGATTTTGATAAATTTCCCATGGAACGTAATTATTTAAGCTTGCTTGCAAAAAAAATCTACACCCTCGCGAGCGACCTCCCGGCAGTTAATCGGAACATTCACCATGGCGGACGAAAACATGCGTGTAGGCATGTTTTTGAGTTCTTTCTTCGTTTTATTGATCAATTCCTCCTCAGGTTTCGCGAGTTTTTGGAGTAGATCTTACGCTTCAGGTTGGCCCAGAAATTCTCGATGGGACGCAACTGGGGGACGTTGGACGTTGGGCGGTTTCGCCGACTTGGGTATCACATCGATATTCAGCCGCTCCATCTCCACCAACGATCGCTTCGAGTAGTGGGCCGACTCCAGATTTGGCCAGAATACCGCGTCTTCGCCCTTATGGTATTTCTTGATTCTTTCGTACTATAAATTTCCCCGTTCACGGCCAGTCCGGAGCGAAAGAAGAGCCGCTTTGACATCCCCTTCTCGCTGATTGTCAGCCACAGCACCACCTTCTTGGGGAACTTGGTGTGTGAAATGAACTTCACCTCGGAGCTCACTTCCTTCGAGGGGGAAGTAAAATACGAAGTGCCCTGCCAGTCGTTGCCATCCAGGGTGAGATAGGTCTCGTAGTCCATCACCACCGCCACGTCGCGATTCGCCGGAAAAATCGAGTTGACCATCTTATTCAGCCGCTTCCGCTGTGTCATTGCCTGCAGCTCCGAAACCAGTGGACGCGACTTCCGCTTCCTGACATGTTTGTTTATGTTTGCCAGGTACTTTTTCACAGTTTGGCCAAGCGCACGCAGCGAGGTAGCCACTTTTCCCTCCTTCTTCCTCTTCAGCATCCTTTGGAGCTTCTTGTCGCTCAGGGTCGTCAGCCGTCCGGAACAAGGCTTTCTTTCGATGCTCCGATTGTTGTCTAATAGTGCCAAGATGTTGTAAATGCCGGAACGGGTTTACAACGGGTGCCGTTTAGACGCGGCGGGGTGCCGTTCTTTGAACGCGCACACTTCTGAACGGAGTTGCTTCACTGTTTTTGCCATCACGGTTAGAGTTTGATGGATAGAGCTGTCAAATTTTGTCTGCTGACTCATGGGTTACTATGATTGATGCTGAATGGGTAGTTTTGTCAGTGCGGGTGAAGGTAAACCCATGAAAATCGGCTATTTTTGTCCATTTTTTTTTTTCAATGCAAACGTTACTCAGTATGGCGTGTTATGAAACCCAAAGCCTGTTCTAAACGCCACCCGAGACAGCAAGTCTCAGCCAAACATTGACCCGTAGCTGGAGTGAAATGAATCCAGGACGCATTATTAGGAGCTGCCGTGCGTTCTGAAAGCGTGAGGAGGCCGTAATTGCAGCAAGTGGAAACTTGATCGATGATTAACATAGTTTAAGACTCTCAGAAACACCTCACCTATTAGAACATAAAAAAAAATCTAAACCAATTTTATTGAGATGTTTTTCTAATTTTTACAATGCTTAAAAGTACAAACATTAGTTTCGGTCGCGATTGGTTATCTTCGAATTTCCTTTTATGTTCTTTTGCCACACTTTTCTCTTTTCTTCAGCATGTTGCTGATCACATCACTGCTTCCAGTCTGAGTAATCTTCGAGCTATTTCACGATTACTCTTACCGTGATTCATAAGTTTAAGAATCACTGCTTGTTCCGACTCTCCTAAATATTCTCATCAGGCCATTTTGCTGAGCCGATGTAATCATTCTAACGTAACTCAAATTTAACGTGATATGGATCAAGTCCCAATCACTTCGAAGTTTCCTGGACACAAACCTCAAATACTTTTAGGGCCTCAGGCGTAAATTTTCAAGAATCATTTGCTCCACTGGAGCATCCATTGGTTAGCAACTTGAGCGTTGTTTGTTTTGTTTTGTTTGTGATTCTTAGTCTAAAAAAACGTGAAGTGATAATTAACGTACACAGTTTGAAAGAAACATGTAATTTTCTGCGTTATATAGTGCACATGAACGGAATGCTAGATTTGGTATAAGTTCATGAGATATTTTTTTCAAATTCAAGTCATATAACGCCAGAATCTAGTCTGTTGTATTGTATTGAGCGATTTCGTTGTTTACGCTTGCTTTGGCTTTCAAATGAACGAGGGGAAATTTACGCGTCTGTTAAAATTCATTATTTTTTTCTGGGTAAACTATAATTCATATGGAAGAACTCCCTCCCATTTCACAATAAACCCGTGCTGAGGGTGCACAAAAAGCTTCTTTTCCCGAAAACAACAGTTAAACAAGATAGCAACAAAATTAGTAGATTTATTGTGGTTGTATGGTTTATGAGAATTTCCTTCCTTTTTCGCAATTGTATATTCAATCATTGGGGTGAAAGACATCTAAAATCATATTATGTTACGTGAAGCAAAACATTTGATAAGCTATCACACATGATAGAATTGAATTATTTTCGATCTTTAATATATGCTTTAAACAAATTTCTCGCACTGTAGCTATATCTTTCAAACGAGTTGAGTTTAGGTATTCTCTTGACTTTCAAAGTCCTTAATATGAAAAAAAAAAATTAAAAAAAAGGCATAGCGTGTTTATTAGCAGTTATTTTTTTTTCATCTTTGTGAGCTATTTACAACTGCCACACTCTTCATAAATTCTTCATTTGCCGACGATTTGTCAAGCATTGGGTAAAAAATTATGCCTCTAAAAACAGGCGTGTTTAATTACTGCTCGGTCCTTCTTCTTAACGGCCGGTATTCTGCCCTCATTATCAGCGGCTTTATTTTCGTTCTTTACTGCACAAGGCAGATAAGGCCCATTTTATGGTACGCTACTGACATTTATGGTTGAAGTCCAAGACCCCGCCAGCGAACGTGTACACTCAAAAAAATCGATACGTTGTTTCCACGTTAAACGCACGTAATTTTCGTCCACCTCCAAAACCAGTAATAAACACGTGGAATTCCCGTAAGAGCTTCGTGATTTCCACGTTAATCCACATTCTACGTGAAAATCACATAAATGTTACGTGATTTTTTACGTACAATTTACTGGCATACAATGTTAACCTGATTTTACTGAAGAAGATTTGGTTACGCGTTCAGGTGATAGTTACGTGAAGTTTCACGTGGAAACAACGTGTCAATTTGTTTGAGTGTACTCCAGTAATAAATCCTGGCCCAGTAGCACACGGCCACTACCAGTTAGTCAAAGGTGTGTCGCATACGTGTCCAAAGTACACAAGAATTATTTCCGTACTCAGTTATAAAATTATCATATTTTTTCCAATAACGATTTCGATAAAAACCAGCAAAAAAAATCTGATCCCCATTTGTTTGCACTTTTGAGTGGTGATTGACTCAATTTTGAGTAAGCAGCAGTAGTTGTGCAAGAAGAAAAAAAAAGTTTATTAGGTCGGACTTTTTTTTATTCCAATTCCTCTGCATTCATACGATAAATTAGCCGGCTAATTGGATGTGACCTTTGGGTGTTAGGATTTGTTGGATTCCGTTATTAATTGCCAACAGATGTTATCTGTATGATCTGATGTCAAACCAAGTGCGACGGCCAGCTGTTGGCTAGCATGTTTTGTCCAAATGCATTCATTTTATTTTTGCTAACTTCCGTTGACGCATATGGAAAGCGTATAGGTCAGGATCGGGTAAGATATCTGTTGATAAAAGGCGATCCTCACATAGAGCCGTTATCAGCAAGAATGCTACCGATTACCATCGAAGAGCCTATGGCGATGAATGAGATTTCACAAAGAAAGTCAGCTTAATTTCAAAGCTAACCATGATACACTTGCAAGAAGCTTTATGCCACCACCGACGGTAATTACAAAAATGAGTTTTCTAATTTTGAACAACGTTCCTTAGCTCTCACCTTCCTCAACTAAATCATTAAAATTCGTCAAAAAAGATATCAAACGCAAGAAATCATAACAATTTCTTCTGCTTTATTTCGCCGTTGATCATAGTGGCTTCAACTCTATCGCCTTAAGTAATTCTATAAATCACCCACCATTAGCAGGCGACTAAGAGATAGAGTAGAAAAGAATCGCAATTCTCGTTCGGCTTTTCTTCTTCCCTTTCTCCTTCTCCGTCATTGTAATATCGCTAGTCGTATCGTTTGACATTGAAATCTTACGGGCGTGCGATTTCCGGCAAGCCACCACTGTCTAGGTGGTACCGACCGAAGCCTTTTGGAACGAGTCAGTCAAGGTAAAGCCAATGGAAACTGGTCAGTCGGCTGTAAAAAGTTGCAGACGGAGTATATGGTCCAACCCAAATTTAGGCGCCTACGTTTGCCCGTAAAAAGGACTTCTCTTGTGTCCTTTTTTGTCATTATAGATTTCATCGTAGTTTACATTTTCTGCCTTCCCTTCTAAGGCGCCAGGGGTCTGTCATGTAACTGTTTCGTTCTGGTCTTTATTGAGTCATTCAGTGTCCTTTGAAGTCAAAGAGCGTATATAATTCAATTAACGAGTAGCACGACCGCATCTATTGTATATAAAAAATAAGTTTGTGCCATAGCTTCACCTGTTCCCAGCACTTTTCAGCTGTTCGATTAGACGCAGGAGGACACAATCATGGTTTTCTCTCGCGATAATCAATCTAATTAGAGCAGGGTTGCGTTACGCTTGAAACCTATGTAATATTGGTCAGATAACACTGTTTTACGTTCTTGGTAAATTAAATCGATCTATTCCGTTGAGCATCGGCATGTCCCTTTGGGGTCAATGTAATTCAGAGTGTAGATTTATCGAAGAAGAATCAACCGAAACTGAGACATTTTTATATTTATAGCTCCTTGATAATGCTAGCTTTTAGTCGTGGCGCTACAGTGATGGATGGTCCAGTTCAGGTGGTGCTTAACTTGTCTTAGGAATGTGGCGCACACTTTACAGTTTTGCCACGGCTCTTGACATTTTAGATGAAAAATGATGTTCTTAATATGCAGGGCCTATTTAGAGGATAATTTTATTGATGTTTACTATCGCATCATCCGATGTAACTAGCAATTTTGTACGTAATCAAGTCACACATGTTTAGTTAGCACACTTTTCACTAGTTTTTTTTTATATATATTCAAGTAAACTCAACGATTAAATCACATGCATCAATGTATTATAAATCTTCAAAGATTTACATACTAGGGTATGTGTCCTTTGACTCAGCCTATTAAGCATTTATTATAACTCATAAAATTATTAAGCTGTAAGCGAGATTCAACTAGCTATACACTTGCTAAGATAAATTTGATAAGACATTTGGTAGTATGTATCACGAAAAGTTACACAACTCTTTTTATAAAGTCAGAAACATTCGAGGGATATGGATTTAATGTCGGTCTATAAGCACCAAATTGGGTCTATTCATGGATGCAACTTCATCCCACTCGATGGATTTATTACTAAATGCAGTCTTTGTACGATTTTTTTTTTTTCCAATTTTATGAATTAAGGCATTGCCAGCTGTATTTGCTTTACATAAAATAAAATTTAAAAAAAAACTAAAATAAAACTGCTTCGAAACACTTAAGTGATGTTCAATATGATTTATCACCCATTCAATAATGAAAAAAATATAATTGACCATACAATGATTTTGTTCCTTCGGCTTGTGCTGAGATGAGCCACTTGAATATAAACAACCGCAAACTCATGCATTTCCTCTTCAAATTTAACCAATAACAACCTACGTTATTGATACAACAGGCCATAGTTGGGAACATACAAAAAAAAATATGTCCCCAACATTGGGTCTACGATTATCTTGTAAAATCATTGTTATTTTAGCTATGTGAACAGTTAGTTTGTAACGTTTAACTGTTGTTCATCCAGACTGCGTTACTCGCTTTATCGATCCAATTAAGCCAAATTTACATCACTTGAAGATCGTGTAGATTATCTGTTAACCAGTGAACAACTATAAGTTGATTAATACTGTCTCAATTGCTTCGGATTACATCGGTCAACCTAATAGCAACATGATTTTGTTGATTATCGCAAAATTAATGACATATTTGGTACACAGACCGAATGAAGGTGATAGGCTAAAATTACATCCCGTTATCCTACCTTGATCAAAAAGATCCTGGTATTTATTCAGAAATTTAAAAATACAAAATTATATTAGGTGCGCAACTAAGTTCTCGCTGTTTTTTTGGTGAAAAAGGAACTTTATTTTGAAAACAAAGGATACAAACAAATTATTCAAAGTATTGCCCATCACTAGCTACGACTTTTTCCCATCTTTCTGGTAGAACGTGAATACCATTTCGATAGAACTGTTCGTCTTTTGATGCTATCCAAGAATCAAGCCATTTTGAGATGTCATCATATGTGTGGAATTGCTGACCAGTGAGACCATGTGCCATCGAACGGAACAAGTAATAATCGGACGGTGCAATATCAGGAGAATATGGCGGGTTGGGTAGGACTTCCCATTTGAGCGTTTCCAAGTAGGTTTTCACGGGTTTCGCAACGTGAGGTCGAGCGTTGTCATGCTGAAGAATCACTTTTTCGTGTCTGTGCTCGTATTGTGGCCGTTTTTCGTGCAGTGCTCGGGTCAATCGTATCAATTGAGTTCGATACCGTTCCCCGGTAATGGTTTCGTTTGGTTTCAACAGCTCATAATAAATAACACCAACTTGGTCCCACCAAATACACAGCATAACCTTCGCAGCGTGAATATTCGGCCTAGGCGACGATGTTGAAGCATGCCCGGGCAGTCCCCATGAATGTTTCCGTTTTGGGTTACTGTAATGAATCCATTTTTCGTCACCCGTCACAATGCGATGTAGAAAACTCTTCCTTTTTTGCCGCTGGAGCAGTTGTTCACAGACGAAAAAACGACGCTCAACATCTCTTGGCTTCAAATCGTAAGGAACCACCCAAGTTCCTTGCTTTTGAATCATTCCCAACGCATGCAATCGCTTAGAAACGGCTTGGCGGGAAACTCCTAATCCTGAACCAAGCTCTTCTTGTGTTTGACACGGATCCTCATCGAGCAATGCCTCCAATTCAGAGTCTTCGAAGTTTTTTGGCCTTCCTTCACGCGGACGATCATCAACACTGAAATCACGACACGTTGTTTCACTCAGAGCAGCATCACCGTAAACTTTTTGGAGCTCTCGATGTGCTTCAGCCGCCGTTTTCTTCGAATGAAAGAAGAAAATCAACACTTCCCGCAAATGACGATTATTTGGCACGAAATCAGACATCTTCAAACAACCAAAATATATAACACTAAACCAAAATCACTGATTTGGCAAAGCGGTTTGTTTACCATATGTCTGAGCTTGGTTTATGACGCTTGAGATGTACAACATTCGACCAGCACTTACTACTGGCGCCATCTATTGCTAAACAGCGGGAACTTAGTTGCGCACCTAATACATCAATATCGATATTATCCCCTTCAAAGTACCCCCCATCGACTGCAACCAGGAGCCTGGCAACCCTATCCGATTTACTAGCGTTTGACAGTATGCATATCAGGGGCCTTATTTGAAAAAGGCCCGTCTGACGTTTGTTACTAAGGGTACTTACGCCAGTGGCTTTGACAAACAATGAATATTTTGACGTTCGGATGTTAGAGATGTTGGATACAGGAAAATGGCTGCCCGTCAGGTCGCTGACTGCAACGCACTTATGCTACACGCTCGTTTAGATCTACTCTAAATAGAGTAACTTTCACTCAGTTTCATATTTCCAAGCTAAATGTCAAAAACTGAGTAACTTGATATGAGGAAACTGAGTAAATGCTACTCTGTTTGAAAAAGCGCTGTACTTTTGAAAATAGAGTAATTATAATGAAGCTGTCAAAAGCAAAAAACGTGGTTGAGTCCAAGGTTCAGTCGATCAAAAGTTTTCAAGATGGGACTACTGTATGTTGTAATCAACAAAAAACTCGAAGTGCCGAATTCAATCCATGAATAGATTGTAATTCAGTTCATCGAATTACAAATTTAATGTTTTTCAACACCTCCGTTTCAACTGGCCAGTTGTCGGAAACAATCAACGATTTCATTAAAATGAAGTAACAAATAAAATTAGATACTGAGTAATGTTGACTCAAATATTGATAAATGACCTAGTTAATCAGAAATGAGTAACTTTATAGCTACTCTAATTAGGGTAGTTCCACTTTTAACAAAACTGAGTCGTTTTCTACTCAGTTTTGAGTTATTACAAACGAGCGTGTAGCGCTTGATACTAACCTTGAAAAAAATTATATTCGGTTTGCGGTGTTGCCATCAGAGCCATCTTCGATTTTTCCATGATCTCATCTCGGGGAAGATGACGTGGTTTTCTTGGTCGCGGCCAGGGTTGCGATTTCTCTGGGGAGAATCACCCGGGTGCACATTTCTTGCTCTCTTTGGTGAATCTCACCAAAGAAGATTTTTTCCTGCACCACTGTAGAGATTGTTCGACACAACACGGGAGAGCGACAGAATTGACAGTTCGCTGACTGAGCGTCCATACTCTCACTGCAGTGTGAACGACGGAGAGTGAAAGAGCAAAAAAGCACTCCTCAACAAACATCGGTGTTGAATTAGAGCTTGTTCAAACAAATTTGGAGAAGCTATTCAGCTATTCTAGAAGAAACAGCTGAATAGCTTCTCCAAATTTGCTTGAACAAGCTCTAATTCAACACCGATGTTTGTTGGGTCCACCTCACTGACGTGAGTGAAACCTTGATCTAAACATTAAGAAAAAATGGCTGGTAAACGGGATGAACATTATGAAATAGGGGCCTCAGATAGCCTTGTCGGCAAAGGCACGGAACTACCAATCCGGAGGCGGCGGGTTTGGTTCCCAGTCCAGTGGACTTAAAGAAATCTCGACTTCCGTGGGCATAAGAGTATCATTGTGCTTGACACACAATATACAAACTCATGCATTGGTGATTGGCTTCAAAAGCTCTCAATTTAATAACTGTGGAAGTGCATCTAGAACACTAAGGTCAGAGCCTGGCAATAAGCTTATTGCGATAAGCAATAAGCTAGGATACGCCGAGAAGAAGAAAAAGAACATTACGAAATAAGTAACATAGTAAAAATGTTCAAATTCAAGTGTTGCGGTATAAAACTAACAATGAAGGTTTTCACCAGGGTGACTCTCCCCGGTGAAATAATTCTGCTCTCTTCCGTGCTCCTCAGAGATCACTCACACTCTCCGGGCTGTTGCGTGGTTAGGGTGCAAACGATATACACTTTGGTGTCACTCAACTTGTGATATCTAGCAGAGAGTGGAAGCAAAACAAAAATCTCTCGAGTGAGTTTGCGTTTGCCAATGTGTGGTGTAAAATTTCACTAAGCACCCTGCTTGCACCGAGGAGAATTGCATCCCTGGTCGCGGCTCATTCGGTGCATGCCATTCACTCACTGGAATTGCGTGTCATCCCAAGTAACAATTCCAAAACCATCCAGCTTTATTAAGTTTTATTAAAGTTTTATGAAAGCCACTTGAAATCAATTTGGTTTTATTATGGCACCAAGAGGTGCTAATCGGTTTCATATTTTAGTCAGGTTTATGAAAACCTACACAGCTTGTTAAAAATGATCTTAAAAACTTGTTTTCTCAAATTCCTTTTAACTCCAATCAAAGGTTTTATTTCGACTTAATGAACACGTAAAATGCTGTTTTGAAATGCCGTTTAAGGACTTATTCATATCATCTTATTATGGACAGTTAAAAATGCATTTTAAAACCATTTTGCCTCCAGTAAATGCATTAAACGGCAAATTGGCATTAAGGGAAGTCATGTGATTTTAAAACTAAAAAAAAACATTACTGAATAGTTTTATAGTAGTCATTGCGAAGATGAATTGGTTTGATAGCAAAAATGTGATTTTTTTCCAATTGCCATGTTGAAATATAAGAAATAATTGAAATGTGGAAAAATAAATGCAACAAATTTTATATGTAATGCAAATGGACTGTCGATCGGAAACCAATTTAGGCATTCTGTTAAATAACCTTATTAAATTTCATAAATTTTCAGGAAATTCATCATTAATTTATCGAATATATTTGTTTTAGTTTTGTTTTTGTTGTTGTACATTCCCAAAGTTCCGAGGCTCAATAATTTTCAGTTCTTATTGTGTCAATATTCACCATACAATTAAATTTTATAGTACAATGAATTATTATAAACTTTGCATATAATTTGAAGCACGATACGCTGTAGAAAATTCATTTTTTTTATATATTTTGCTATCAAACAAAATTTCCCGCAAGACTAGAACTTTTTTTTTTATATTATGCTGCTGAATGCCAAATTAATCAGAAGAGCAGAGAATCGAACAAAGCAGCACAACAAAGCCCACGATATAACAGTGAAGTTTGACAGCTGTGGCCATTTGGCCGTATGTTGGTTTTCATGGCAGCCAATAGGTTTTATGAAGGTTCTCAACATCTTTCACTAGATCATTTTCAAAATCTTTATGGTCTTATAAAGATTTTATTAAGTTGTTTTCAGAACCGTCTATAGAGTGGGCCACTTCGTACCAATTTCGGCTACAAAGAAGCATAGAGGAGATGTTGGTAGCAACGAAACAGTTTTGAATGTAGTTTTATCAACAAAGCCGGGAGAAGTGCTAAAGGGCTGGACTAAAATTAAAATTGTTTCTTGAGATACTCATAAATCCACGACTCGTCTCCAGTAATCATCCGTTTGATGATAGTTGGGTCAGATTCAGCCTTGGAAATCATGTCTTTTGCGACGTCTACGAAGTTTCTTTTCTGCATGAAGTTCAGGTCTTTCGGCACCAGCATTGCAGCGACACGTCTAAGGCCAGAATCATTAACCAAAATGTCTTTAACGGCTTCAAAAGCAATTTCCAACTCCTCTGTCATCTCTCTAATGGTCAATTTGCGATCTATGAAGATCCATTCTTTGATTTTGTTGACGTTTCCGTCGGTTTTCAATGTCGATGGCCTATCACTTCTCTCATCATCGTTCACGGACTCACTGCCACTTCTGAAACGTTCATGCCACTGATAAACGAATGCTTTCTCATTGTCATTGTTTCATTGTCGAAACACTTCTCTAACATTTGCAATGCTGTCGCACAATTGAAACCATTTTTAACGCAAAATTTAATATAAATTCGATGTTGCACCATAAATTCAATTTTGAAAATTGTACAAAACATACACAATCGCAGATGTACAATAGTCAAGCTATCAAGCTAAAAATTTCATAGAATGTCAATGAAAGATGTCCAAAATCTAAAAAAAAATTAAACTCAAATCGAATAACTGAGAGCGCCACACGGTGGTAATTCCGGGAACTTTTTGGACAATTTAGTAGAAATGGCAGTTTGTACCTTCAACTGCTGTTTTCTCAATGCTAACTCGTTCCATATAAGACAGACATATAGTTTTTCGGAAATGTACATCATTTGTCACTGAAGTTCAGCTAAGTCAAATTATTTTTTCACGATCCTATGTGAAACTACGTTGACGTATAGAAACGGCGAGTTTTATTGGAAACAAATCGGACGCCATATTAGATCGTTGCTGGAGTGTACGCGGACGGGGAGGTTCTTTATCAGTACAAGAAAAGGCGGTTAAAGAATTTGCAAACATACGCTTTTCAGAAGCTCAATTAAGTTACCCATACAAATCGACATCACCATTAGCTAAAGGATAGAATAAGCGAACCTTACTGGTGAAAAACTTTGTTTGCAAATGCTTTTATGATGTTTCCTGTGCTGATCCAGGAGCTCTCTTTATTTCTATGTATGCGTTGGTTTGCATGAAATTTACACCGTGCCCAATATATTCTCATACACTTTTTCCTTGCATTGGTGTCGTGCAACTACTAAACATGCTTCACGTATGTGTTGGTGTAGTTTTGCACTATGTTTATACAAACGCTTTTAGGTTATGTCCGATTGTTTTTATTCGGTGTTTTTCTTTTACCAGCGAGTTTTGTGCTGTGGTGATAAAAAAGTTTTTGAAAGGCCCGGGCGCTATTTTCAGAAATTTGAAAAACCTCGGAGTAATGCGAGATTTTGTGTACCGAACCATCCGAAGGTACCGTGACACCTGCTCGTTTGATGACCGGAAGAGATCCGGTCATATTCGTACGGTGCGGACTGCTCTAGTTGTTAAAGTGGTCAGGGAACGAATTAGACGAAAATCACAGCGCTCTGTACGTAAAATGGCCGCAGATCTGAATGTTTCGAGATCGTCAATGCACAATATACTGCAAAATGACCTCGGATTCCAAGCTTTCAAGAAACGTAAGGTTCACGGAGTTCCGGAACCTTCCAAGCAGAAACGACTCGAAAGAGCAAGTCTGCTTTTGTCGTGGCACGGTGGGGAAGAATTTATCTTTTCCGACGAAAGGTTATTCGTCTTGCAACAATCCCACAATGGCTAGAGCGACAGATTGTGGGCTCTCTCTTCGAGAACTGTTCCAGAGAGTGATAGGAATATTCCACGGTTCCAAAGTGCTGCGTCAGTGATGGTTTGGGGAGGAATTTGCAAGCGAGGCAAATTACCACCACATCGAAGAAGGCGTTAAAGTGAATGCCGTATATTCTAAAACGGAAGTTTTGGAGAAAGTTGTCAAGCCATATGTACAAGAGGTGTTTGGAGATGATCACTATGTGTTTCAGCAGGACGCAGCGCCATACTGCAAATCTCGTTCAGGGCTGGTGCCGAGAAAATTTGGCCGGCTTTTTGGACAAGAATGAATGGCCTCTCAGTTCACCAGGTCTGAATCCCTTGGATTATTTCCTATGGTCATACATGCTGGCGAAGGTAAATGACCACAGGACGTCTAATATGAACCAATTCAAAACCGTAATCAAACGAATTTGGGACGAAATGCCGATGGAAGTCGTGCGTGCCGCCTGTGACGGTTTCGAAAAACGTCTGAAGCTGGTCAAGAAGGTTAAAGGCGGTGTTATTCCAAAACATATGCTGTAGTTGATCAGTATTATATTGCATTATAATGGGTAAAATTATCAATAAAATCTGGATTATCGATTTGAAATAAATAGAGTTTGATTTTGTATGAGAATATATTGGACACGGTGTACATAATCATCTTCCCCAAAAAGTTTAACAAAAACCACCCAAAAAAAAAAAAATCAACAATAGCCTGGTTTGTTTTTTTTACAACAAAGTGAATTAAAAAAATTTATTTTCGCACATAATTTTACATCATATACCGCGTTTCCTTTATGTGCATTATTGTTGGCAAAATTTTACATACATTTAAACTAATCATGTTATTTTTTGTTGCACGAAGTACGTAATTAATTATAATGTTTGAAAATTGGAAATATCATTCTTATAAATATGCAACTCTAGGAGTGTACAGCAATTTCTGCTAGAACCAAAGATGTGAAGAGAAAGTATTGATAGGTCCGTAAGAGCACGGCAGGTTGTGAAATTGAATAGAAGTAGTTGAAATTGAGCGTAGAGCATGTTTGGAAGGCGGTATCTGATCGAGCAGAAAGACTTTTACCTAGCTACCACAATGCATGGTAGGCAGAGGGGAAATGAAACCCCCTTGACAGGTTGCTTGGGAAGCTTGTGCACCAATAAAGACATAAAGTTGCCAGAAAGCACGAAATGCTTCTACGGACGCTTATTTTTACCAGGTCCCTCAATCGTAGTTTAAGATAAATGGATTGTGCTTCTCCTTGCATGATGTGGATATTAGTTACAGTAGTAGTTCGAGCAGTGCGATTGTAAAAATTTATAGTTTAGGAAAAGAAGAGTTTGCTTCGAGCTTAGGCTGTGAACGGTAGTATCAATGCTTTGTTGCGCACTGTCTTGTTGTCGGACGTGACACGTTTAGTATTTTTCCGGTTGTCTATTGATCGACGGCGTGAGTTTACTAACAAATATGAATCGTAAATATAATCACATCACTTATCAAGGTGAATAAGTGAAAAACCTTCTTCCAGTGACCTTTTGTGGGGATGCAGGTAAACACGGTCCCCAAACAGCAAAGGTTACACTAACATTCCTTTCCTATTCCTACCTGATTGCAAGGACGTGGCCAGCGCCATTATTGATTATTAACGAAATTGAATCACTGAAACATGTTCAATGAAGATGGTCGGTTAATCTCAGCCCTATTCAGTTGATTCATTGTGCAATTTCATTGATTCTGATCAATCACGGTAGCAACCATTGTACGCAGTCAATCTAAACTTAGCTAAGCTATAAGGCTCCACTTTTTACGCTTTTTATGTCATATTAAGGTACAAAATAAACTATTATAAACTTTGATTAATTACCTGTACCTTTCATTGGACAAAATTTTCACCTTGTGAATAACAAGCTGTGTTGCTTGAGACATTATTCAACTATTTTGTGTTGAGCAAAAGTAGGCCATTATTTTTCACTTAAGTGTGTTGAAAACCAGCCCACTATGATGCGCAGTTTTTTTTTTTTTTGTCTTCTTTATTTTACGTCGGCCTATTTTCCTCACATGGTGACAATCACCGACGCCAGGGAGACGACTCCACCACCTGGACCCTACCTAACGACTCATGAATATGAACCGGGACCAACGGCTTTACTTCCCTTCCGAAGGAAGACGTGACCAGATTTTTTCGCCTCAGAAAAATCACCGACGTCGACTGGGATTGAACCCAGACCCACCGGGGTGCCAAGTAGCAGTCACGCTTATCACTACACCACCGACGCCGGCTTATGATGCGCAGTTGCAAAATAATAATTTTCTGCCTTGCTACTAACAAGACAACTGTCTAAAGTGGGTTTTAAAAATAAGATTTTCCCTCACTGTCTATGGTATCATTCCAGACCAAAACTTGTCACCAGTATATGCGTCTCCGCCTTTTTATTTGCCGAAACTGTTTTTTAGACACAACAATGATAAAACCACTAATTAGAGATTTAATTAAATAGATCATGATTATGAGCATTCAGCAGAAGTGGTAACGTTTACGTTACGGTGCTCCAGGTAATAGAAAAGGCAACAAAAATCATGAAATCAAGAACTTTGTAATTGAAATCATGATCTGAATAATGTGAAAAATGTTCATGCATTGTTTAGTTTCTGTGATCAGATGATACAAATCTCTCAGCAAATCAACAAAAACAAACGATGAATGCGAAAATCTTTCGTGACTTGATTAATATTAAGAGAATTTTAGTTCATATTTTTTTTAAATCCATTTTGTCGACTTAATAATCACATGAACATGGTTTCTGTGGAGTTGAAGCTAGAATCACATTTCCTTAACCTCTTTTAAAAAAATATGTTTTAACTATGATTGCACTGAAAATATAATTTCGATAATACTAGGAAATCGTTCCATCTCCTCACCAATGTATTCGTTTTTTTTTCTGCAACGAAATTGATTTATTCATTTTTATATTAAAAAATATATAAAATTGATTTTTACATTTGTTGCTCTCTCAAATTTTATGCCACCGCTTTTCACCAATTTCAAAGGAGCTCGTGGGGAAATACCAAGTGGAATTAATGGGTGCACGCGGTACTACGGACCAGATTTTCGCGATTCGCCATGTGTTGCGAATATAACGTGCCAATATATCATCTTTTCATCGATTTCGAATCAGCTTAAGACACAATTGATTGAGACCAGCTATGGCAGATCATGCACGAATATGGATTTCCAGAAAAACTGATGTGGTTGTTCAAAGCAACGATGGATCGAATG
The DNA here is from genome assembly GCA_024533555.2 of Aedes koreicus. Classification (NCBI taxonomy): domain Eukaryota; kingdom Metazoa; phylum Arthropoda; class Insecta; order Diptera; family Culicidae; genus Aedes; species Aedes koreicus. The sequence continues at coordinate 104,971 of JAHHFK020003220.1, read as the reverse complement.
ATGCGTGTCGTCCGAGTCTCAGGGAAACTCTCGAGTCCATTCGAATCTCGGAGAGGGTTACGGCAAGGTGGTGGATTGTCGTGTTTGCTATTTATCATTGCATTCGAGGGTGTGATTCGGAGAGCGGACATAGACGCGAGTGGCAGGATCTTTAGCAAGTCTGTCCAATTTCTTGGCGTCGTCGACGACGTTAACATCGTGGCATGTAATTTTGAGACGATGGTGGAAACGTACATCAGACTTACGGCTGAAGCTAGTAGGATTGGCTTGTGATCAATGCGTTGAAAACAAAATACACGAAGGGACGAGGCTCACGAGAAGACCACCACGATTTCAGATCGACGGTGATGAAATCGGGGTAGTGACGAATTCGTGTATCTGAACTCATTCGAGACCACCGATAACGACATCAGAAGAGGGATACAAAAGCGCATTATGGCTGGAAATCGTGCCTACTTTGGACTCCAAAGGACGCAAAGATCGAACAAAGTTGACCATCTATAGGACATTAATTAGACCGGTAGTCCTCTACGGCCTCTACCGGTAGTCCTCTACATAGACATTGCTTGTGGATGACCAACGCGCCCTTGGTGTCTTTGAGGGAAGGTGTTGCGTACGATCTACGGTGGTGTGTAGATGGAAGACGGAACGTGGAGGAAGAGGCGAATGAACCACGAATTGCATCAGTTGCTGGAACCTCGCATATTACACATCGCAAAAATTGGTCAACTAAGATGGGTAGGGCATGTCGTAAGAATGTTGGACGACAGCCCAGTTAAAATGATCCTCGAAAACGACCCGACAGCACAAGAGGATAAGGGACGCGCAACGAGCCAAGTTGGTTGATCAAGTAGAAGGCGACCTGCGGACCCTTCGCAGACTGCGAGGCTGACGAGGTGCAGCCATGAACCGAATAGAATGGATACAACTTCTGTCTACAGCAGAGGCCACTCCAGCCTTGGTCTAATTGGTAAGCAAGTTGTACATTTGAAATTTCAAACAAAAGCATTTGTAAATTCATAGAAAATATTCGTGCATTGTACGAAAACAGCACAAAAAACTAAGAAAAATTTGTTGAAAGAGAACAAAAGGTACGTCATGCTAGTGCTTAATCGCGGCTTGCATGTTTGACAGTTCTGCTTTATCGACTGGAAATTAACTTCTTTTTTTTAATTTCTGATTTGATAATTGGTCATGTCCAATTGGAAAGAGCTGCTACTGAATCTGTGGTTCATAACTCTAAGCAATAATTTGAAGTGAGAAGAAGAGAGTTAAATGTAGATGAAGTCACATTTTTCAACTCGAAAGGTATGATGCATTTAATTTAATTTAAAGTAAACAAATGATTTTTACCGCCACAGCTGCAACATCAACATGTTCGGGTACGATAGAAGAGGATCAGCGATTGGCTGGTCTGAACGAAATTAATTGCATTGCACGAATAAGAAGTAATGAAAGCATTTTGCTAATGACAAGCAGTACGAATATTGCTTACAATTCATGAGACATGTGATGAATGCAAGAAAACTGTGTTTACAAACCAAGTGCAAGCGAATTTTCGAAAAAATATTTTTAGCGAGGAGCACAGAATCCAGAGTATAACAATTAAAATATATATATATTTTAACGGATGACTTGTAGTCTCATTTATATTGAACCATTGTTTGAAGTGTATTTTCAGCACAAACATAAGACATAAACCCCAGAAAACGGTTCCATATGAAAATGAAGAGCTTGATTAAAAATGCTCCATTGTTATTTAAAGCGACATGTTTGAAATTTAGAATCGCTGGAAAGGTCTAATAATTTAATTCTTGAAGGTTTCTAAACCGTCAATTATTTGAGAAAATATGCATCATGAATGTCTTAAGTTTACAAATTGACCAGTGAAAAAATATATCGATTGTTGTGATGAAGTACAGTACCGTCAAAAGTAATTTCCAACCATCAATTTATTGAGACCTTTTAAAATATCAATTGATGACACTCGCACAGTGTGAGTCACGACAAAATCGTCACCCAAATCTCGACCATAACAAACGTAATCTAACGAGAAACTGCATTCCCCGATAAAACTTTATCTCCGGTGTGCGGGCCTCCAGTATCGTACGCTATCTCCTCAACAAGATTGCCGTTATTCCAATCAGTCTCCATCCCTGCTACAGCTGCATATCACACGCATTTTGAATTTTTGGAGGGAAACCGCAGTTTACCGGGCGAATTCGATCGAAAATTACCTTCTGCAATCCGATGCCAGAGTTTCCATTCGCGATCGTAGTCACACCGGCACTCATGCAAACTGTCGCCGCATTGACGCTACTAATAGCTACATCATTATTATTCGAATCGGACGGATCATTAGCTGACACTGCATTTACGGCCATTTTCATCTTTGAGGATTATCGAACGGATCACTCTCCTACTATTAAAACTTTCTAACACCAATCACAACTCACTGTTTTATGTTGAGATCGTTGAACTAAGCGCTTACACGGTAGAATATCTGCTTCAACGCCTTTTCGTAGCACTTTGTTCGAGTCACGGGGAACATCTCATTGCGACTAAGAAACGAACGAATGAGCTACCGAGTCACACAAACAAGACACGTATCGAACGAAATTGATGGGGAATATTATAAAAAATACTATGTATCAAACACTGAACCAACCCTTCCAGAGTAGGTGCCATTCCTGCTTATCTTATCAGTCAGGTCTGTTACAGTAAAATCACTCATCAACTGCAGGTAACTTATATCAAAACTCACACAATCTCTCTAACGAGAAGCCAACACACGCAAGTCCCCCTTATCAACCATTCCCAATTTCCGAGGAGATCTACAGAGGTGTGTTTTGATATCGCGGATCAACTAAACTCACATTTATTACACTCAATTTCACAAACGACGAACATTTCTGAGAACTGAAACTTACTGATGATCACGAGTCACCCGAACCTCCTGGCTAGCCAAGCGGTTGTACGCCCAGGAACCGCCAAAACTCTTATGGCACGACCAGACCAGACCGACTCTGCCAACATCCTACAAAATAAAAATCATTCAACATAGGGAGGAAATAGCGTGTACGAACTTTTCTGTTTGCACTGTACAGTGTGGTCCTAAGTTCTACGAACGCATCGCTGCACGGTTGTTACAGAAAAAGAAACCACCACTCCACAGTGCTTGACAAACAACAAATTATCCGCACTCTTTTCGTCCGTCCGGCCGTTGAATTATGCGTTTCCTCACTTTTTAAGGTGTTTGATGTTTGTTTGCACTAAATTCTCTCCGCTCGTTGTTTCACGACTCCGAAGCAAGAGTCTACAGCTCAGAGTAAACATATTGTCGGAAAGCAGACTTAATATTATGTGACGGTTCGTCGTACATATGGGTACCTAAATAGAACCATGCAGGCCACACGAGGATGGCCAACCATATGGATTCAAATTTGCGGTATCACGAGTTTGATAGGAAATGATTTTGAATATTTATTCAGGACAAACTTTGTTGCCAGCCGATATGTTTTCGTATGGGCATCGAAGCAAAACAAAATGCCTAAGAAGACATTAAAGCATAATGCATTACTCCAAAAATCGGCAGCTTGATAGTTGCATGTCACCATTTTGGGAGCGCAGGATTTATTCGAACTAGGCAAGCAGGATAGTTCGATATGGATTTTAGTCAAACATTACTATAGTTATTCATTTCGATTGATTGTTGACATTAGCATTTTATTAGGTGCTCGAAAAGTGTCGTTCAGAAAATATGGAACCAGCGTTTTCTATGTAACATTCCTTTCACTACAATTGGCTGATCACGGTATGAAAACCACTAGTTGACAGCAAATGAACAGAACAGGTTAAGCTGTAACAATTTGAGGTCTGTATCATTTTAGATTGAGATGTTTCACAGTAAACCATTTTGTGAATTGAATCATTTTGTATAGGGCAAATCAGTGGCTTGGGCAGTGTTGACTGTTCTTGGCATCCAAATTTCATAGCTCTCATTCGGTATATTATTTCATTTTCTTTCCAAATAATTTTATAAAAATTTTCCCCTTTAGTTCACCGGATATGTGCTCCGGCAACAGCACGGCAATTTTGTGGGTGCCGATAACATGTTAACGGAGATCAAAGTGTGCCTTGTTCGATGATAGCAGCAAATATTTTGTCAACATTTCAAATTAACTTCCGATTTTCCGTGCTTTGGGTTGTTTCAATTGGCGTTTTGTGAAAATATTTCGGTGGCAGAGTTGACATAGTGTTGAATGGTAAAAACGCCCCACCCTTGGGGAAATGAAAAGTCTGTAAGAATGATCTATACGTATGTTATACTAACTAGAGTTTGCGATCGAGGCGATTTGCCAGATGCTAAGAAGGAGTTTTTTCACCGGTGGCGAATGCCTTCCAGGACCAGTCCGCAGGAAGAAGACGCGTTGATTAGTTTATAGAAAAATGATGTTGATTTTCGATGCGTTTGAATGCTATGTGCTTGTAGGGATTTATTAAAGTAATGAATTATTTCAAATATATCGATTATATCTCTGTGGATTGAAGAAGACTAGAATTTGCTGAAATTGTGACATAAATTTAAGGTTGAGTAAGTTTTCCAGTCCATGCAGTACGAAGCCCGTTTTCTTTTTAGCTAATGTACAGGGGTATGTAGGGCAATATGCACTGGTGAAGCAAAAGGTACTCTTTTCAATTTAACATAAAAATTGACTTCTAGGTACAAAGTGACTGCCCCAGACCGTCCACTCTACTGAAACAGTGTAAACATTGATCACCCTATATCACCCCCACAATAAACCAGATCCGCACAGCTAAACTGCAAAGTCGCCGATCCACACAAAATTTCAAAAAAAAATATATGGAAAAAAGTCTACGATGAAGAAGGGGGTCTGACATTTTCAAAAAAGAGTCTACGTGGTTTATGAACAGGCCCTTACTAGCAAATAGAAATAGTTTTTCATCATTCAAAGCATTCAGCAAGTTAATTTAAGTCTATTGTGAATATTTAAAGTGGTTGGTCATTGCTGCAGTGAAAAATGGAACATCAAAATGTAATGCTTCCCGTGAATATGGAGTCCCGAAGAAAACATTCCTCAGAAACCGTTCAAATGCCAGTCCCACGACGTTCGTTTTGCGATTTGGAAGTTTCTCGTCGGTTTTCACCGAAGAGCAAGAGGAGCAACTGATGGAGCATCTTTTTTTTATGAGCGAGTGCTACTACGGACTCATTCCGAACGATGTCAGAATTTTGGCTTTTGAACTGGCAGAATTGAATGGAACTCATCATCGTTTCAAACCATCAGAGAAACTGGCAGGTTACGATTGGCTGAAATGCTCTCTCAAACGACATCCGGGCCTTACGTTACGCTTGGCTGAGCACACTTCGTTGGCACAGGCAACCGGATTAAATCGGGATAGAGTCCATAACCCAAGCAACCAAAAGTTCAAATTTTACTTGAGATTAGAACTTAGAAGTTCACATTTAGTTGAAATTTAGTTCTATGGAACTTTTTTGCTGAACAACAAGACGCTTCAATACATTTACATGGTTGGAGTGGACAGCCAACCGGAGTCTAGGAGGGGATGTGTCTTTCTATTTATGATTATTACATTCCACTCCAACAGTTGTAATGAATTTGACGCGCCTTTCTCAAACAAACCATCTAGTGGAAAGTTTAACTGAATTGCGTATTTTGCTATTCGTTTTATCGGATCATATTGCTGGAAGGAGATTCTTTTATTCCCGCAGGTTTCGCGTAAGTGTGTCTGCTTACGGGCCTGCCCAACCCTTTTTGGTCCTTCATACAGCAGTATGTTGAATTTAGAACGGTAACAAAGCATGATCTTTCTGTTAAGTGGAACCGCATGCAGGGCAAGGCCCACGCTAGGATGGTGGCTTCCTACATACATACATACAATAACAAGACACTTCAATACAGGCAGAATTTAATTGTCTTTAAAGTGTCATTAACATTTAAAACAACTTGAAAGTTCAAGAAAAGTTTATTGTTGCTATTAAACTCAACTTGCTTTGAACTTCAAAAAATCTCTAACACAGAGTTCAATCGAAGTACTAACCATACTTTAAATCAGCGCAAAAGTTCACAATACATCTTAGTTCATCTACTTTCCTACTTTTTGAATTACACGTAAATTTCTGAGTAGTACTTTAAAAAATGTCAGAATGATTGTTTACATTTGAAGAATGATCTGGTGTTCTGCTCGAAGTTTGACGAGATACAAAAGCAAAAAAAATAATTTTTCAAAAACAATAAAACAGAACGGCTTATTTTATTATCATCGTAAAAAATAACCATCATAAGCTAACTGGGAGGCGGAAAATGAAGCTGTCACTCAACAAGGTAAACTTAATTAATTTGTAGTTCAGATTGAGTTCCAGATGAACTAATCAGAGACTTTAAGGTTCAGATAAGATTATAGGGAACAAAACTTAATAATGGATGGAATCAACGCTTTGAGTAAAATCATAGCATAACCCATTTCGTTCATATGACACAGAGGTAAGTATCCCGATTTTAAAAAGGAGGACTCGAGTTGAAGACAAGGTAGTAAGTATTTATGAAAAAAAATATTTACTTAAGAAACAATCATCAAATAGTACTCAATCGTCATTTCACAACACAGCACTATAAAAATAAATTTGCGGCAGGATTAGTGAAGAACAAAAATGTCAAATATAAATGGCTTTTGTTTTTTGGTTTTTTTTTTTTTGGTTTTGTTGAGTTTATTTGAGGCACTTTTTCGGCTGAATAGCATTCTCTACAACCTCTTGAACGAACCTTTCGTGGACTTTAAAGTTTTCTTTAGAAGTTGATAAGAATGCTGCTAGAAGCTTAAACATTGAAAGTGAACTAGAAAGTTCGGTTAATTACTTAAAAAGTAAGCTGAATAGAATTCTCATCATAATCCTTCGATTTGCTGGCTAAGCCAAAACACGCCCTTTCATCAGAACTTTTTGTCGCTTGGGAAGTTTTTCGATCTACTTGAAGACAGTTTCAACGAGCATCAATATCCGGCACACTGAATTTAGAATATGGACGAGAAAAGAAAAGACCGTTAATTCCGAAATGTGCTAACATCACCAAGTGCACGAAAGGTAATGTTTTGTGCAGGTACAGACGAAGCCATCAATATACTTTGCAAAAAAAGGCATTGCCATGTTGCATGAATATCGTCTAGCAAACGTGGTATAAATACAACTGTGATTATCGCCATGTCAGCTTCTGGCCATTTTTTACCTCCAATGTTTTTTTTCAGGCAGTGAATGAATTATGCTTCCAAACTTGGAACACCAGAAGGATGTGTGTTCGCGTGCAACCGGACTCAATCACCACCTAAAGATTGTACTTGAAAAAAATGCAACAAACAAAAATGATCACCAAAAATTTATTTAAGTCGGATATTTTTGAAACTCTCAGGGAATAAATAAACACATATTAGCAATGTTTTTGCAAATTTGGTTTATTCAACCTCCTGTCCTAGGCTAAATACGTCTCGTCATCCATAACGATGCATTGCGGCTGCACCAACCACTCGTGGTACAGCTTCCTGACGCGGGATTTGACCACCGTATTCTGTTTATCCGTTTGGTTAGATGCCTTCCATACCTTGAAGGCATGAAGTCCACCTCCCTTCATTGTCTGCTCGACGAACCGGTCGGAAGAATTGACCTTCTTGCCCACGTCCCGAATCGAATGATTCGGATTGCACTTGAAGTAATCCCTCACCTTCCTTGCGTTCGCGGCGTAGGTCGTCTTCGCTTTTCTTCCACTGCCAGTTGGAGGCTAGGTCGTCTAAGTCTTCTTGAACGATTTTACCACACGGAACACGGTTGAATTGTCGATTCCCAACTGTTTCGTGCATAGGCGTAGCCAGGATTTCAAATAGGAGGGGAGGGGGGTCAAGCTTTGTTTTTTTTAAGAGAGAGAGAGAGAGAGAGAGAGAGAGAGAGAGAGAGAGAGAGAGAGAGAGACTTCAACCCACGGTTTGAAAGATAATCCGGCTAAAAATGAATTATTGCCGACCATTTTTGTGCCACCTCCACCACATGCTTCATTCGCTCGATTGTCTGAGAACTGATAGGAGTGGTGAGGAGCCAGCGTTCGACCAGCAGCTGGAGGGTAGTCTAGGGCCAGGCAGCGGAAGACAAGGCAGTCGTTTGTGTAGCCAGTGAAGTAAAACAATCTGTTTTCAAGGAAGACCGAGAAGGCTTGAATTCGGACGCGGGCATGGTCACCATTTAAATTCCGTCCTCTTCAAGACGACTAATTCTATTTTCCCTGATAAATTGCTTGTCTGACTGAATTTTCTGTAACTCATCGTACATATTCCAGTCATTAGGCAGCCAACTGTGAGAAAGTACAACTACAAGGGATTGAATATTTTGATGATATAACAATACCTGATACACAATATCCCTCCAACTTTCTCGGTTCAATACTGCTCCCCTCCAAATTCGTGGGCACCTTGCAGTCACTAGATCTTGCTCCACCTGGTCTAACCATCTTGTTCGTTGTGCCCCTCGTCGTCTGATGCCAACCAAATTCCCATCGAACACCATTTTCACATGATAGTTGCGCGGGAGTATCGCAACATGTCCTGCCCAGCGTATTCGTCCATGACCACCTTACGAATACTGGGTTCATCAGCAAGTTGCGCAAGCTCATGGTTCATCCTCCGCCTCCAGACTCCGGTCTCCTACACTCCAGCAAAGATGTTTTCGCCCAAAAACTCCGAGTGCTCGCAAGTACTGCTCCATCATTTTCCACGTCTCATACCCGTAGAGATCATTCGGTCTTATTAGAGTTTTGTACAGGATACGCTTTGTACGGGAGCAAAGTCTGTTTGACCGCAGTTGTGGAGCCCATAAAGGGTGATACGGTCAAAATTTGGTCAAGGGAAAACGCGTGTAAATCGGTGAAATTATTATTTAAAAAATCAAATTAAATTTCTTTTTCAAGTTCAATTAGTATAAAATTCAGGAAAAATATTCAGTTAGGCTTCCGCTTTTCCAAATCCAAATTGCCGGGCCTTACGCTTGACCCCTGCCATCAGATTTTGTACAGCCACCTTGTCCACCTTCTTCGCCGCAGAAAGCCAGTTTGCCTTGAACTGCTGCTCGTCCTTAGCAGTTTTTTTGGTCTTCTTTAGGTTCCGCTTGACAATAGCCCACTATTTCTCAATTGGGCGGAGCTCTGGCGTGTTGGGAGGGTTCTTGTCCTTGGGAACCACCTGCACGTTGTTGGCGGCGTACCACTCCATGGCCTTTTTACCGTAATGGCAAGATGCCAAATCCGGCCAAAGCAGTACGGAACAACCGTGTTTCTTCAGGAAAAGCAGCAGACGTTTATTCAAACACTCTCACGTAAATTTCTTGGTTGACAGTCCCGGAAGCTATGAAAATGCTGCTTTTCAAGCCACAGGTACAGATGGCTTGCCAAACCAGATATTTCTTTGCGAACTTTGACAGTTTCGTGTGCTTGAAAATATCTGCTACCTCTCCCCTTCCTTTTGCCGTATAAAACTCCTGTCCCGGAAGCTGCTTGTAGTCGGCTTTGACGTAGGTTTCGTCGTCCATTACCACGCAGTCAAACTTCGTCAGCATCGTCGTGTACAGCCTCCGGGATCGCGCTTTGGCCGTCGTATTTTGTTTATCATCGCGATTTGGAGTCACTACCTTCTTGTAAGTCGATAGTCCGGCTCGTTTTTTGGCTCGATGCACGGTTGTAGACGATACACCCAGCTTATTTGCGGCATCTCGGAGAGATAGGTTAGGGTTTCGCTTGAAACTACCGGCAACTCTCTTTGTCGTCTCAGCGGCTTCCGGTTTTCGATTTCCCCCCGATCCAGACTTCCTGGCTATCGACAAACGTTCCCCAAACACTTTAATTACATTTGTAACGGTTGATTTGGCAACTTTTAGCGATTTTGCCAACTTTGCGTGCGAGTAGCTCGGATTTTCGCGATGCGCGAGCAAAATTTTGATACGCTGCTCTTCTTGCTTGGACGGCATTTTGACAACTGAAGAGTGAATTCCAAAATCAAAATAGGAGCAACATTCTACACACACACACCTTCAAAATGAGGGGTGTTCAGGTTTTTTAAATGCAAAATTGAAAGAAATACGTCAAGTTGATATTGACCAAATTTTGACCGTATCGCCCTTTAGTAGGCACGACATACACTGATAATATGCCTCCGGATCTCACGGCTGTTATCATTGTCCGCAGTAACCAGTGAGCCGAGATAGACAAATTTGTCGACTACCTCGAACTCATCGAATGTTCTGCCGATAATGTCAACGTCATCGCCAAAGCAGATAATATGACGATTATGTTGAAAATCGTGCCCCGCATGTTGAATGCCGCTCTTCTAACACCTCTTCTAACACCTTCAAGCAATGTTGAACAGCAGGCATGAGATTCCATCACCTTGAAGAAGCCCCCTGCGGGATTCGAATGAACTCGATAATCCACCTGATATCCTCACACAGCACTGGATTCCATCCACCGTAGCCTTGATTAGTCTGGTCGGCTTTCCCGGAAAACCGTGCTCGTCCATAATCTTCCAACGCTGTTTTCGGAACGGTTTAGTGTATCATATGTGGCTTGGAAGTCGATGAATAGATGATGCGTATGGACTCTATATTCACGCCACTTTTAGAGTATCTGCCGCAAAGTGAAGATTTGGTCCGTTATAGACCGGCTTTCGATGAAGCCGACCTGATAACTTCCCACGAATCTAATTGCTAGTGGTGACAGTCACTGAAAGATTATTTGGGATATCACTTTATAGGCGGAGTAAAGACGGTGATCACACGGTAGTTTTCGAAGTTCAGGTTGTCACCCTTCTAATAGATGGGTCAGATAATCCCATTCCGGCAACTGTTTGATATCCTAAATCCTGACTATCAGTCGATGCAGGGAATCGAACAACTTGTCCGTCACTTGCTGCATCGCCGATGGCACTTCCTTCGCTGTCTTGACCCTCTTCCTGTACTCCATTCAGATGTTCATCGAAGTGCTGCTTCCACCTTTTGGTCACCTCACAATCGTTTGTCAGAATACTCCCAGCTGTATCCCGACACATTTCAGCTTGCGGCACGAAGCCTCTGCGGGATGTGTTTAGTTTCTGGTAGAACTTTCGCGCCTCCGCTTCTGTCTGTTCCGTTTCAAATTCTGACGGGTAGCTTTCCGCAGTATTAGTGCAAGGGCTCTTTCTCTTCCAACACCTGCTGACATTCCTCGTCGAACCACATACTAAATGATTTTAAAAAGTTATATTTACAATGAAATAATAAGACAACTGAAATCGTCATGTTATCCAACGTCAACCATGCGGTTGTGCCTTGTGCAGAACCCCTCTATTTTTTTTAAATTTCAACTCGGGCATCAAAACTTCCCGCTTCGTTCAACGCTGAAGTAACATGGAATACTGTGTTATTTCCAATATCCTCTAGCGTTCATAACACATCGGCCCAAAGTTCCCGGTCTAACGATGAAAACAACTTTTGTTTTGTGAAATTTGACTTTATTCATCAACATAACGTTTGCATTAAAAAATGGACTTTTTTTGGATGGTGATAAAAAAAAGCTAAGACAGTTAATTGCTTTTGATAGATTTCCCATGGAAGGTAATTATTTAAGCTTACTTGCAAAAAAATTCTTGCGAGCGGCAGTTAAAGGGAACATTTCGGTTGAACTTTGGGCGGGTTCACCGACTTGTGTACCACATCGATATTCAGCCGCTCAATTTCCTCCAACGATCGCTTTGAGTAGTGGGCTGACGCCAGATTCGGCCAGTACACCGCGTCTTTGCCCTTATGGTATTTCTTAATGACCGACGCAACTTTCGTCAGGCATTTCGTACTATACATTTCCCCGTTCACGGCCAGTCCGGAGCGAAAGAAGAGCGCCTTTGACATCCCCTTCTCGCTGATTGTCAGCCACAGCAGCACCTTCTTGGGGAACTTGGTGTGTGAAATGAATTTCACCCCGGAGCTCACTTCCTTCGTGGGGGAAGTAAAATACGAAGTGAGATAGGGTGAGATAGGTTTCGTCGTCTATCACCACCGCCACTTCGCGATTCGCCGGGAAAATTGAACGGGAATGGGCGTATCCGGCGTCCACAAAGTGCCGCACGATGTCCGTTTTCGACGCGGCGGAGTGCCGTTCTTTGAACGCGCACACTTCTGAACGGAGTTGCTTCACTGTTTTGCCATCACGGTTAGAGTTCGACTGATAGAGCTGTCAAATTTTGTCTGCTGACTCATGGGTTACTATGATTGATGCTGCATGGGTAGTTTCGTCAGTGCGGGTGAAGGTAAACCCATGAAAAGTCTGTAATTTTTGTCCATTTTTTTTAAATGCCCACGTAAGTTTCCTTCAAGAGCTCACTCCAACGTTTCTCTAACATTTCTATTCCCTTCTTGGAGAACGATTTATTATCAAAATATCAAAGATATCAAAATAAGCGTTTGTTTCGTCGATTACCTCTTGATTTGAGCAATATCTCTTTCCAGCGAGCATTTGTTTAGGTCTGCAAACTGGTAGTAGTCGCAGGGGGGGGGGGGGTCAAATCTTGCGAATACGGTGGGTGTGGAAGCGACTCAAAACGTAATTCGTGCAATTTATCCATGGTATCCTTCGACTTGTGACACGGTGCGTTGTCTTGGTGGAAAAGTACTGTTTTCTTCTGCATATGGGGACGACTTTTTTAGATTTCTTTGTTCAATCGAACCAGTTGACCCATGTAGCGATTGTTATTGATGGTCTGGCCTTTTGCAAGGTAGTCGATGAACAAAATTCAATGTGTATCCCAAAAACGGACGCCAAAACTTTTCCAGCTGATAGTTGCGATTTCGACCGCTTTGGGAGAGGTTCACCGGCTGTTGTCCAATCAGCTGCCTGCCGATTTGACTCAGGAGTGTAGTAATAGATCCATGTTTTGTCCACCGTTACATACCATCGCAAAAAGTCCTTTTTATTTCGCCAAAACAGCTTCAAACAGGACTAGGAATTATGGACTTGTTGGTGTTTTTTTGCCCACTGTGAGCAAACGCGGCACCCATTGTGAAAACAGCTTTCTCATGGACAAATTTTCATGCAAAATAAAGCTCACGCGTTCCTTTGAGATCTTCAAAGTGTAAGCTGTCTCCTGCAACTTTACTGTATAGTTTTCCAAAACGACTTTGTGGACTTTTTTAATGTATTCCGGTGTAACCACCTCTTTTGGCCGACCAGACCGTTGCGCATCATCGGTGTCCTTACGATCGCGTTTAAACTCAGCATACCAGTCAATGATGTTGGATTTTCTTGGTGCAGGGTTTTGATACCACTTATCAAGCTAAGTGTTTGCTTCAATGCTATTTTTTCTCTTCAAACAATGTTTAATTAACACGCGAAATTCTTTTTTATCCATTGTCTTGATAATCACACAAGCAGCGTGACTAAAACCACTGTAGCTTCTGAAATTTTGACAACTATCTTTTGAAAGTTGGTACTTTCTTAAAAAAAAAGTTTTCATTTTTTATTTGTGGCGCTGCCTGGGTGTCAGACCGGAACTTTTCAGCCCATATGATAGAGTGTGCGATAAAAGCATAAATATTGAAAAAAATAAAACGTAAAAGTTTCAATAAATAATATACAACTCATTTATGGCGTTGTCCTTCGATTTGATTCGATCATACATACACAAGCCCATCGATGATGTTGCTTTTTACGATATTCGTATATAAATACTTGCAAACAGATTCTATCAAAGCGCAGAGACTTCCCATTCTCTGGAAAAATTGATAAGATAAGCGTTGAGCTTCGACCTACCATTATCCTTTAGGGGGAATTGTTAGAAATCAAAAGCAGTAGAGTGAAACACTAACAATGGTGATTCACGTTCAAACATTTATAGTCAGCAGATTTGATCATCAACATGGAAACATATTTCGCAAGTCCCTCCAACCTAAAACTGGTAAAACTGAAGAACAAATATTCTACTACCATGTTGTCGAATGACACAACGTACCCCAGTCGGCAAACAAAAGCAAAACATCATTTCCTACTCGAGTAAACCGCTATCAATCAACCTGCAGTCAACCTGCTAAGGTCTGGTATTAAACTTTTCAACACAACATTTTCATTTACCCAACACTCTGTTATCATGGTAGCTATTGCAACACAAACCTACGCAGGACTCATTAGTACCAGGTAAATACCTGATAATAAAAAAAACAGCACTTTTGATAACGGTACCACATGATACCGCTTGCACTTATCAGTAGACCTACTTGAATGTGGTGCTCTTTTCATTTCGCTGCTATGTAGGTCTCAAACCAACTCCCGCTACAACCCAGAGAGCAGACTCGTCCACGTCAATGTAGAGCTTTTTGGCGTCCCATTCAATTCGAACAACGCCCCTGACAGCCTGACAACCGACGAATGCCCAGCACAAAGAATATCGATCGATCTGAGTAAATTTATATTACACCGCAATAAATTTTTACCGCACTTGACGAAAAATATCAAAATTGACCATCTTGACAAGCTTATGAATTACATATTCTTCGCTGGAAAAATTAAAAAGAAAAAAAAATCACCAAGAAGCAGAAAAACAAACAACACGGGCAGGCATTAGCACTCGTAAAGAGATAAATATCTTTTACTTTTTCGCTTTCAGACGGTTTCATCACTCACAAAATGGGGCACCCAATTTAACGCCAGTCAATTAAAATTGAAATTGATTGACGACAGATCACGTAGCCAACCAATAAGCTTGGCTTTTTTCAGATGGCCAATTACTTTAGCGCTGCTAATTGCGGCGACACACTCACACTTCATTTTCGATGTTTTCCATGGCAATAACAATGGTCGCAGCATCCTGCGTTCACTTTGCGTAATTGACAACATACAAAATTATAACTCCACCCGCGCCCTAGTTACGTGACCACATGTGCAATCTACAGTAGAGCACTGCTCCAACCTTACTACCGGAATGAGATGGCTGAAATATGGTGATAATATAATATATTATTAAATTTAACTTTTCAAAAGTTATATCTCGGTATAGATAGTGAAGTGTGATGATAAGTTAACATATCAATTCGTTGGGTCTGATTTCCTATACTCGTTCTTGTGAAGCAATCTTTGAAAATGTCCTATAGCCTTTAGTAGCTCGGATCACAATAGCTTAAAAATGCGCTAGTTTCAAGTCGAATTAATTCAACTCAATATGTTTTAGTATAAATTTAACTGCTATCTCCACTGTAGAAACAGCTATGCTTCTGAAATCACCACACTACAATGAGAGAGTCACCGAAAGTCAGCACTATTGCTCAACAGTTATCTCCGTATCATTCTAGGCTGATTATTTCGAACATATATAGCAAGGGATGATAACTCCGTATCTCTAACAACCATTTTATCAATTTATATCTCCTTGCGACAAAGGTGAGCGATAGAGCTTTTCGGTGCCTGCGCGTGCATCCATGGGCTGTCAAGCGAAATGGCAAGTGTTTTTTGCCAACAGTTTCGATTTAGATTGGCTGGGTAATTGTGGCAGATCATCAAGGTCTACTGAAATCAGTAAACTTGCACATATAGAAAACTATTCCTAATAATTTGGTGCACGTACCAGTTGACGTTTCATTTTTTTGGGTTTCGATAAACGTGCAGTTGTTTGAGCGTGGTAATGTTTAGTTTACTTTCTCCTTGTATATTTATGTTATCAAAAACAATTTTCAATTTCGTCATAAATTTATACTGCAGTGATAAAGATTTTTGTTTCTCTTCTACTTTCATAAGATTATTATTTGTGTAAACATTAAAGCAACTTAAAATTAAGAGAAAACTTTGATTTACGGTACAAGGGAAAAATTAGAATGTATGCAATAAGTTGCAAAATGATGATTTTTATTAGTATTCTATGCAATGATTTGAATAATGAATACACTTGAATTTATTTCGATACTCAAATGTGGTGCAAAAAGTAACGCTGTTCGTATCTGATTATTTAGTCATGAAAAGTACGCCACACTATTTCTTTGTATTTTTTATTTTTTTGAAAAATACAGTGCGTTTCGTAGTTGCTACTCCATTACTAAACAGAACTAGTGTAATTAAAGGCTGTTCCGATCAAAATTTGGTCAAACAGTAATATGTGTGAGTCGATCAAAGTTTTTATTAGAAAGTCAAATTCTTTTTCTTTTTCAAGTTCAGTTAATACAGAATACAGGAGAAATATTCAGCTAAGCTTCCTTTTTACCGAATGCGAATTGCCGGGTCTTTCGTTTAACACCTGCCAAGGGATTTTGGACAGTCTCCTTGTCCACTTTATTTGCCGCAGAACGCCAGTTTGCCTTGAACTGTTTCTTGCTCCCAACAGATTATTCAGTCTTCTTAAGGTTCCGCTGGACGATGGCCCAATATTGTTCGATTGGGCGGAGCTCTGGCGTGTTGGGAGGGTTCTTATCTTTAGGCACCACTTGAACGTTGTTGGCAGCATACTACTCCATGGCCTTTTTTCCGTAATGGCAAGATGCCAAATCCGGCCAAAATAGAACGGAACAATTGTGTCGCTTCAGGAAAGGCAGCAAACGTTTTTCCAGGCACTTGTAAGATAAATTTCCTGATTGACGGTTACGGTCGCAATGTAAACGTTGCTCTTCAAGCCACAGGTACAGATGGCCTGCCACACAAGATATTTCTTCGCGAACTTTGACTGTTTAATTTGCTTGAAAATATCTGCCACATTTCCACGTCCGGTTGCCGTATAAAATTCCTGTCCAGGAAGCTGTTTAAAGCCTGCCTTGAAGTAAGCTTCAGCGTCCTGTACCACGCAATCAAACTTCGTCAGCATTGTCGTGTACAACTTTCGCGATCGTGCTTTGGCCGACGTGTTTTGTTTATCGTCGCGATTTGGAGTCACCACTTTCTTGTAAGTCGGCAGTCTAGCTCGTTTTTTAGCTCTATCCACGGTTGAAGGCGCCACTCCCAGCTACTTTGCGATTTCTCGGACGGAGAGGTTGGAGTTCCGCTCGAAACAGCGGGCAACTCTTTTTGTCGTCACTGTGGCCTCCGGCTTTCGATTTCCCACCGATCCAGCTTTCCTGGCTGTCCACAAACGTTCACCGAACACTTTTAATACGTTGATAACAGTTGATTTAGCCACATCCAACAATTTCGTCAACTTGGCGCGAGAGTAGTTTGGATGTTCGCCATGCACGGGCAAAATTTTGATGCGTTGCTTCTCTTCCTTCGACGACATTTTGATAACTGAAGTGCTAATCTCAAAATCAAAATATGAGGCATGATGCTACACGCACACATCTTCAAAATGAGGGGTGTGCAACATGTTTTAATGCACGATGAAAGGAAATGCGTCAAGTTTAAGTCGACCCAATTTTGATCGAAACACCCTTTACACAGAGAACTACATACCTAGATGGAGCTTGCGAATAGCTTTACATCTTCAAAGTACAAGTTCACTAATTCATTCTATTCTTAAGGGAGGGGGTGGGTAGGATGATTAGCTTGACAATCGTTGTAATTAGAGACCGTAATCACCACTGCGCCTCCACATTTGCCAAGGGAAGGGTAGTTTCTGTGTTAGTGAGGCAGGTTATTTGTAGATCATGGATGCACTGTGATAAGTGATGCGATCAATGAAAGAAAGCACTGGTAGACTGCTTTTTTTAATTTTAAATGTAGTGGTGATAGATGTAGTGGTGATAGAGTAGAAAGAGTCAAGTGACAAATGGCAAGGAAGGGGACGGGATTGGGATTGAGTCCATCTGCTCAGTAAGCAGAACGGAACCGCAGCCGCCTCAAAAAAAAGTAGGCCACCCTATTGGTTAATGAAAAAGCGGCCTCTATGACGAGTATTTGATAAAACTAAAGACAGCCCAAAACTCAAACGTTGAGACTCTAGAAGAAATGTCCAACAAAATAATTCATAATTTTAGACAAAAATCATTGCAATCTTCAATTGCAATGATCAATTCTTTCTATAGATAAGAACTAGTTTTAAGAAATCAATAATTATTCTTACACGCAGGCAAAAAAGACCCTGTTAAAAATACTGAATAGACAAGGTAAAAATAATATTAACACAATTAGATATAACTGATAGCATATAAGGTTGAAATGTTGATAACTTAGCAGGAGCACCTAGGTTAATATATGAATGTAAGATAATGTAAATTTGGAATAAATAAAGAGCCGAAAAAAAAAGACAGCCCAATGGGGTTGTACGCAAAGGTGACGTAGGACTACGCAGCAATGTGCAATCTAGGAAGGTTAAATATTCAAAGGGTGTCCAAAAGTGGTTTCGTTTAAAATCTAACGATACGCTCGTGCATTTCATATTCGGGATTGCACTCTCATACACTAAAGGACTTAGTAATTTGGGACACTTTTACTCAAAGATACGTGCTTCAATCGCTACCAATTGAATACTGTTTCTTCTCAGCCTGTGCGAACAACGCTGCCAAATGTGCAAATGTCGAAAACATTACGGCTTCAGCACACGAACAATATTTTTCGCGACCGACCACCCCGAAGCACAGTCCCCAGCACTCCCAAAGACATGTCAACTCTCTTTTCTACATATTTTGGTGGCCCTAAAAAAGGCCATTTTGGGTTCAGGAGAACAGCTACAGCCACCATCTCACTTAGCCATGACGCTGGTTTACTTGGTCACGGCTTTGGTTCACTCAGAAATGGCTATGCAGCAGCGGTCGAGCTTGCTGCGATGCCATGGTCATCCGCCGATTGATTTAAGCCAGTCGGAATGCTTCGCCTTTAATCCGCTCGGCAAAGCTGTACATAATGCTTATAACTTTAGAGGAAACGCCAGTATCGGGATGATCCTGCTTCAGCAATCGGTAGATTTGCTGCTGTACTTTTTCTTCTTCCGAACCTTGCTGACCTTGTTCGGTGGTGCTGAAACTGCTTGCTTTCTCGCTGGTGGAGCGAGAATGCATCGTAAGAGCACATCCGCTGACTATCGGGAATTATCTATAGAGCAGTTCCACGCCAAATCAGTAAATGACAAAACTTCAGTATTTTAGATTTGGCAAACGTGTTCGGAATATCAGTAGAAGTGTTTTGGCATTAAAAACGGTCATTTTGATTCGAGAGTAACTTTTGAGAAGGGCTTATGTGTTTTTGATACAACAGTTTTAGGAAAACAGTAACTCGGAAATCATTCGTTTTAGAGAAAAAGTGTCTGAGAAGAAATGGTAGGGAATGAGAATGTCCATGAAAAAAATTTCTTTTATTTACCAAAAAATTATAATTAAAACATAAAATTCAAATTCCCAAAATATACTATTTTGAATATTTTTTTTTTTTAATTTCAATGGTAAAGTTTGGACAAAACTCATTGTTTAAGAGGCAAGAACAACACAGACAAAAAAATGTTATAAAAGTTTTCCTAATAGCAACTTTTGAAAGATTTTCAAAAAATTAATTTTTGTTCATCAAAATAACTTTTCAATGCCAAAATATGATTTGATATCAAATTTCTAATCGAAATGTTCATCATAAGGATCTCCTTAAAGGTAACCGTATCGAGATATTTTGAAATTAGTTTCATGAGTGGCTAAAAACTTAAGAAACACGCCCTTTCCATACGGTATTCAAGATGGCCCATCACCAAAACTATGTTTGTTTCAACAAACATGGATATTCCAACAACTTTTTCTTAGACTTTCACACGATTGGACTAATAGTTCGAATGTTATGGGAGATTACTTCAACATTATTGATTTTATTGGCGGATTCCAATGAAATTTTGTAATTCTGAGGATTTTATTCAACAGTAGATGAACATGATTGCACTTTGACTACTAATACTTAACCATCTCTATTGGGTACTTTTTCTGGTAATTTCGTAGTGTTTCTCAAGTGGTTTTACCTATAACAGCTACCCGCGATGACGTCAAACTAAATGTTCATGGTATAGAACCTTGTGGTAGTTTGACTTCGTCACTCGTCTACCCAGCAATGTTTATAATTGGATTTTTTTTTTTTTTTTTGGATAATGGAATGACATTCAGATTTCACTACAACGACATTGTGTCCAGAGCCAATCGTCAACTGGGCTTTATTTTTAAAATTGCTGACGAGTTTCGTGACCCGCTCTGCTTCAGGTCACTTTATTGCTCACTGGTACGTTCCATACTAGAATCATGTGCTATTGTATGGTGCCCTTTCCAGGCCATATGGATCGCCAGAATTGAAGCAGTTCAACGAAAGTTCGTAAGATACGCTTTTCGCTTTCTCAGTTGGCGTGATCCTACGAACCTGCCTCCGTATGAAGAGCGTTGCCGTCTGCTTAATATCGAGCCACTTGAGGTGAGACGAAAGGCCGCTCAGGCTTTGTTTGCTGGGAAGCTGCTCAGGGGTGAAATTGACTGTCCGGCACTGTTGTTACAGTTAAATTTGTACGCTCCCAAGAGACCTCTTCGTCAACGTGTATTTTTGCATCTTGAGCCACAGAACAACAACTGTGCACTTCATGAACCAATTAGAGAAATCAGCCAGCGTTTCAACGAGCGTTTCAATATGTTCGACTTCAACTTATCTGCTGACGTGTTTCGTCATCGGCTACTTGACTCTTTCCGTACTTCTGGCCGTAACCAAGTAATTTAAGTTTTTTATTCATTTAGACATTTGTTGTCAGTTGAATTATTGTGATAAATAAATAAATAAATAAATAAATAATATTTTTGTTGCTACTGACAAAAGCAAGCCACATATTCATAGCATGTACCTGCTAAAGGGAATGTGTACAAGGTATGTACAATTATGTCATTGTAACTGATGTATGGCTCTATTTAAACTGCTTCACTTCGACAATCAATAATCAGTTTGTGAAGAAAATGTTCATCCGGAAAACGTTTTTTAACCGAAGCATTGATTCAAAAGTTTGTTGACATGCAATGTAAAGTACCACTAAATACTTCGTTAAAAATTTGCGACTCATGTCGTATACACTATCTAACTGATTTGCAAAGGAGCACTATTGAACCTGTTAAATTGAATGAGAGTCAGCCGTTATCATCGCGGGATGGTTTTAGAAGAAGTATCTTCAGCAATTTCGATAGTATCAGCATTATCCCAAGGAAGTGAAGTACCAGACAACTCAAGCACGCATAACATCGATCTCTTTAACATGGGAAATTCTGGTATCTGCGTGTCTCCAATATCATTTAAGAAACTTGATCAGATTAAAGGGTGTCCACAGTTAAATTGCATCACTTTAACCTCGTCCTCAAAAACAAGTCTCTCAACCGATTGTCATGAAATATTCAGGGAATTAAATACAATGTACAATTTTGGTTAAGGTATTTTTATTTCACTGTATATCTTTACCAAATCCAAAAACCCGAACTTTCTTCTTAATACGCATAAGATTTTGTACAACGCTTGAACCGACATTTTTTCCGCTTTCAACCATGATTTCAACATTTCCTGTTCTGTAGTGACACCTTTAGGATGCTTACAAAGTTTGTGCTTCATTATAGCCCAATATTTTTCAATTGGCCGCCACTCTAAAGAGTTTGGGGGATTAAGATCCTTCGGCACGAAATTGACACCATTCGTCTTGTACTACTCCAGAACATCCTTGGAGTAGTGACAAGAGGTTGGTCCGGCCAAAAAATTGTAGGAACGTTGTGTGTTTTGAGAATCGGAAACAGTCG
Source organism: Aedes koreicus (assembly GCA_024533555.2). Lineage (NCBI taxonomy): Eukaryota > Metazoa > Arthropoda > Insecta > Diptera > Culicidae > Aedes > Aedes koreicus. Next base: position 83,247 of record JAHHFK020003220.1, on the reverse strand, counting down.
TTTTTTCAGGCATTCATTCATGTATACTTGACCGTTTACAGTAGAAGTTGGCACGAAAGGCTTGCTCCGTTTACCACACGAACAAATCCCCTGCCAAATCATGAATTTCTGGGGGAACTTTGACACTTGCTGTTTCCTGAGAGACTCTGGAACATCGAACTTGTCTTTCGCAGTCACATACTGGTTGCCGGGAATTTGTTGAGAGTCCGCTTTTACGTGTGTTTCATCGTCCATGATACAGCACCTCAACCTCCCCCAGCCACAAATAGTCCAATAGAGCTCACCATTTACGTTTGAGCAGTGTGGTTTCGTCAACATTTGTGTGAACAGCTTACGCGCACGTGTTTTAGCTGTCCTATTCTGTTTTTCATTGCGGTTTGGAGCTTTCTGAACTTTGAATGAACGGAGCCCGGCTCGTTTCTTGGCTTTCTGCACGAAACTTTTGGTCAAGTGCAGCTTTTTCGCGACATCCCGAACGGAACAGTTGGGTTTGCGTTTAAAGGCAGCAACCACTCGCTTGTGATCCTTCACACAGTACGGAACACTTTTCTACCACTCACCTTCTTTCGATCGACAGTTAACCCACTTAAAAATCACCTTAAACAATACAAACTATACACCCAATTCTTAACGCTTCCCAAAGGGCGAAATGTTACAGCTTATTGAAAGTGATGCAATTTAACTTTGGACACCCTTTACAATAGCCGTAGCCAGCTAATTTATGATTAAAGCGTCTCTACTCTCTGTCTGAAATTAGACCCAAATGAATAAATTTAGAAAGCCCACCAATAAAGTTTTTTTGTTTTAATATTTTCATAACTGATTACCATTCGTATCAGGAATAATAAAAAAAAAATTGAATCTTCGAAAATCTGAACGCCGTTCTCTAATCCAATCTAATTAAATACAAACGCAGCAAGTACTAGAAATCATACTGGAAATAATTTGGTTAGATGACACCCAATTATTTTTTTTATCAATATTCACGCTTGCCGCATATCAAAGACATAATACAAGCGTCAAGGTGGCCAGGCCTACTGCGTTGCATTAACTGCAAAAGCTTATTCTGTGAAATGAGTTGGATTCAAATGAATATTAGGTGCGCAACTAAGTTCTCGCTGTTTTTTGGTGAAAAAGGAACTTTATTTTGAAAACAAAGGTTACAAACGAATTATTCAAAGTATTGCCCATCACTAGCTACGACTTTTTCCCATCTTTCTGGTAGAACGTGAATACCATTTCGATAGAACTGTTCGTCTTTTGATGCTATCCAAGAATCAAGCCATTTTGAGATGTCATCATATGAGTGGAATTGCTGACCAGTGAGACCATGTGCCATCGAACGGAACAAGTAATAATCGGACGGTGCAATATCAGGAGAATATGGCGGGTGGGGTAGGACTTCCCATTTGAGCGTTTCCAAGTAGGTTTTCACGGGTTTCGCAACGTGAGGTCGAGCGTTGTCATGCTGAAGAATCACTTTTTCGTGTCTGTGCTCGTATTGTGGCCGTTTTTCGTGCAATGCTCGGCTCAATCGCATCAATTGAGTTCGATACCGTTCCCCGGTAATGGTTTCGTTTGGTTTCAACAGCTCATAATAAATAACACCAACTTGGTCCCACCAAATACACAGCATAACCTTCGCAGCGTGAATATTCGGCCTAGGTGACGATGTTGAAGCATGCCCGGGCAGTCCCCATGAATGTTTCCGTTTTGGGTTACTGTAATGAATCCATTTTTCGTCACCCGTCACAATGCGATGTAGAAAACTCTTCCTTTTTTGCCGCTGGAGCAGTTGTTCACAGACGAAAAAACGACGCTCAACATCTCTTGGCTTCAAATCGTAAGGAACCCAAGTTCCTTTCTTTTGAATCATTCCCAACGCATGCAATCGCTTAGAAACGACTTGGCGGGAAACTCCTAATCCTGAACCAAGCTCTTCTTGCGTTTGACACGGATCCTCATCGAGCAATGCCTCCAATTCAGAGTCTTCGAAGTTTTTTGGCCTTCCTTCACGCGGACGATCATCAACACTGAAATCACCGTTTTTGAAGCGACGAAACCAATCACGACACGTTGTTTCACTCAGAGCAGCATCACCGTAAACTTTTTGGAGCTCTCGATGTGCTTCAGCCGCCGTTTTCTTCGAATGAAAGAAGAAAATCAACACTTCCCGCAAATGACGATTATTAGGCACGAAATCAGACATCTTCAAACAACCAAAATATATAACACTAAACCAAAATCACTGATTTGGCAAAGCGGTTTGTTTACCATATGTCTGAGCTTGGTTTATGACGCTTGAGATGTACAACATTCGACCAGCACTTACTACTGGCGCCATCTCTTGCTAAACAGCGGGAACTTAGTTGCGCACCTAATAGATTTGAGCCACAACGCATTTTGTGAATCTAAAGGGGAGGAAGGATGCCTGGACATACCGTACCATACGCTCCAAGGTAAAAAGAATAACAAAGTATTCAAATAAATCATGAAAATTCGAGTAATAATAAAAATGTAAAATCATTTTGCAATATCATCTATCTTAGTTTTTTTCATCTCATTTGATCTCGCCTTGTTGGTCCTCATTCCGATTCGGATTTTATATAAATCCGACCGTACAAAGGCTACCAGCACTACCGTTTTGATTCCCACATCAGTTTTGTTAAAAAGTGCTCCTAGCCATATCGTTACGTTGATGCGGGAACACTAGCACAATTCTTTATTTCTTCACATTATTGGAGAACAAACTACACTTTTCCAAAATGCCCTATGACAACTCGAAAACAACGCGTAATCGGACATTTGATAAAATTATTATACCAGGGACTTTTTGAAATGCTTGATAAGCTAGACTACCCGTACAGCAATCGCAGCACCGTCAACACTCCCATTGCTCAAATTTTCGAAGTCAAATTCACAAATACCGATTTATAATGAACAGAAAAAAACGTGACAGCGCACGCAAAACTTAACCGTCCGCGGGCAGGCTTGCTGCGATCTCCTTGAAAAATCTGAAGGCTGTTATGCACTCTTATTAACTACCTACTACAGCTTGTATTATCACACACTTCCTTACGTTACCAATGAAGCTGAGGCTGGAGTTGCCTTTGTTGTACACAGAAGTTGTCTATTCCGTTCGGTTCATAGCTGCACTTCGCTGGCCTCTCAGTCTATTTAAATGCGCTCGTTGCTCGTTGCACGCCTCTTTTTCCTGTGCCCATCGCTTCGTTATCGAGAATCATTTTTACTGAGCCGTTGTCCGACATTCTTAAGCGTCCAGCCAAACGTAGCCTACCGTAGTCGAAGATTTTCCAGTTCTTCCAGCAACTGATGCAATTCGTAGTTCATTCGCCTCCTCCACGTTCCATGGGCACTTCAGCGTAGATCTGTAGCACCTTCCGTTTAAAAACAGCCACAAGCATTGTCCATGTTTTATGGCCAATCTAATGGATTTCTTAAATTTGTAGTTCAGCGAGCTTTGTTTGATCTTCGTGTCCTTCGGAGTCCAAAGTAAACACGATTGCCATAATGCGCTTTTGTATCTCTCTGCTGGTATCGTTATCAGCAGTCACCAATGAGCCCAGATACAGGAACTCGACTACCACCACGACTTCATCACAGTCGATCTGTTTTTTTTCTCTTGATTATCGAGATTTTCAGCCCTGGGCTGTTTCATTTCCCGATGTAGTAGTCACTCAAATACCTCTTGGGTATTTTCGAGTATTAGTACACGACACTGAAGAAGTCTGCACATTGTAGACGTATCTGTCAAGATAAGCAATAAAGGTAGTTGGAATTAAATAGAAATTACTAATCTTTCTTTTATTTTCTAGTATTTTCGTAATTTTTCCAGGGGTGAGATTTGAACTCGTGACTTTGTCGTGAGAGGTATGAATGTTATTTTCTACGCCGTCGATCTGAGTTTGTAGTGGGAGGCTAACATTGTCTTCTCGTGAGCCTTTGCCTGTCATGTATGTTGTTTTCAACGCATCAATGACTAGCCTAATCCAACAAGTTTCAGCAGTAAGTCGGATGTACGTTCAATACACTTTCACCATTAGTTAAAACTGCCATATTGCTTTTCTACAACTCATTCAGATACTTCGCACAAACTGAATTCCGTTTTTATCGATGATAATTAGGTTTGAGCTTTAACGAAGCACGACATTTTATCAGCAGCAGGTCGAATCATCTTTGCAACATTAATATTGCAACATCTTATCGAGAAGGATGATGTTATATGTACTAGACTCATGAAGCATTTTGAAATATTTGCTGCACATTACTCAATTAATAACTCATCACGTCTTGACCGTCCCCTTGAAAATAGTCACTAAATGGTTCAGAAACAGACACCACACAAACCATGTCATGTTAGCCTTTTGCGCGCCAGTAAAATAGAGAAAGTGAAATATTCGTTCAAAATAAACTAGCCAAGCCTCATCAAATCTTGTTTAATTCTGTTCCAATCATTCTGAACAAGTCGATTTGTCGAGCGATGCACCAGTGTTCTTACACGCAACATGACGATACGGCATTTCTAGGTGCCGGAAAAATATGAATGCATTTATATAAGTTTCTCAAGACTAACTTAAAGCCTCAATATTTATTTTATTCGAATACATTTTTTTTTTCGCAAAACCGGGTTGATACTGATGAAACATTGATTATATATGCTCTTCATAGAAATTCATATTATAAGTAGCTGTACATATTTTTCATATGTCCAAAATCATTAGATTGATGTAAAATTTTCCTAGAAAATTTAGTACATATTTGTCAAATGACAGCTACAAATCAAAATTGTTCGTGCCAAACGTGCGTAATTAGATTGATGCTTAAATTTTTCTGCCATGAAAACCTTGAAAGCTCTCCTAAGACAAATGTAAGAAGTAATGTCAACTCGAGTAAGTCAAGATTAGGGCCTGGACACCAATTGTAAACAATGGCTTTAAACATTCATCTCTCAAGAATCACAAGACTTCTTGGATATCCAACTACACCAAATGGTAGAGCAAACATTCCTCTACCAGATCTTCTTCTTCTTATTTCGCATATCGAGCTTATTGCTTTCACAATTAGCTTATTGCTTGCTCTCAACTTAGTATTCTAAATGCACTTCCACAGTTATTAATTAAGAGCTTTCGATGCCAAGTACCATTTGTGCATTAGTATGATTGTGTGGCAAGTACAATCATACGTTATGCCCAGGGAGTCGAGAAATTTTCCTTAACGTAAAATTCCTTGACCAGACCGGGAATCGAACCCAACCACCTTCAGCATAGTGTTGCTTTGTAGCTGCGCCTTTACCGACTGAGCTAAGGGAGGACCCTCCTTTACCAAATGCTTCTTTTAATTTGCAAGAGTGTTTTCCGATTCGTGAGAAATGTATGTTTTAAACGTACAATTGTTAACAATTGGCTTTAAGGTCCTAATGATGAATTACTCGAGTCATGATTTACTTGATTAATCTACGTTTTCTAATATTTTGAGACTCGAAACGAATCGGTACAAAAATTCAACGCTGTGAACAATCAACTTACAATTCAACATGAATTATCATCACAATTTTTTTTATTAAAAGTCAATCTGATTCCTTTCTGAGATCCCATGCCACTTCGGTTCGGCCACCAGAATCAGACAATCCCTGACCAACTGGCCAACATTTAGAAGCACGCCTTTCCACCAAATAACTGTAAAAAAAAACGTTCCAGTGCAACCGCCGAGGCAAACGCAGCTCACCGTACCGCTCGACTCTTACGGATTCTAAGCCAGTGAAGATCGCAGGAGAGAGAAAAAAAACTCGATAATTGGCATTCAAAACATGACTTAGCATCGAAAATGTGTTTTTAATGTTAGCACAGTGTGCCTTCGTACCTCGTACCATAATCCAAACCGAACCCGATAGACACGGTTCTACCCGAAATCAGTGGAACCGTTAGCTTCTGTTTTGCCTTCCTTCCCCCCCTGAGACTCCAGCTGATGATGGGGTGCCACTGACTGCCGCCACCACGCCGCGCCACACCGGGTTCCCATAAATCTTGATCCGCAGAAAAAAAAAACCGAAGAACTTTCGCGGTTGGGTCGCTTCCCACAATCAAACCCGGATATACGCGGAAGCAGAAAGTCGGAAGAGTTGCGTCACTCGAAAAACTGTCGTCGCCGCTGCGATCCTCCTTCTGGTCGACGATGTTGCACATCATGCTAATCAAATGGCCTTTCAAAGGTTAGCCAGGCCAGGGCGGCGATGTGTTTTAACAATGATCCAAGCACAACACCTAACCGACCGACCGACCGACCGACCGACAGACCGACTGCCGGAGTGCCTGTTAGCAGGAATAACCCGATAGGCGCGTGATGATCATGCACAGTTTCTGCTGTTTTCTATATGAATGGAGTACCGGTCGTCGAATGCTTTTCAACCAACAGAGACCGCAAGCAGCGACGAAGAAATGGTCGAAAAAAAACGGGGAAAGAGAGTGAAGGAAAAACACTACTAAACTATAAAAATGATGGTTTTTATGGCCGAAGGAAGTTGATGCCGTAGAAACGGTGAAGGAGGTTCGTGGCAAGGAACGGGGCGGGGTGGTTGGGGCGAGATATTCATGCATGCTCGATCGCTGCTGCCGACGAACAAGCGACGAGGTCTGTGCGTGTGGCGAGGTTGTGGGGAAAGTGGAAACAGTTAGGTAACTGTACCTATCTTATGGTACGGGCCATAGTCGCACACACTAACATACACTCGAGCACAGAAACAGAGCTGATACTTTGCGAAGTTTTGCTTTATGTTGTGTTGGATTTTCTTTGGTTTGACGCCCGACGAACGGGCGAACGGAGGCTTCTTCGGAGACGCTTTTATCGTCGGTTGTGAGGGGCGTCTTGGTTCAATGGATGGATGATCTATGGATGGGTTATGGGTTGTTTTATCGCCCTGTGATTTTTGCCCCTTCAGGCGGTGACGGAGAACTTTAATGAGTGTGAAGCAAAACCTCTTCAGATTGATGACCGAACAGTTTTGCGTACAGGAGTTACAAGGTGATTTGAATTTGTCATGATTTGCAATATGTGATTTTAAGTGAAAGGTTGGGCTGTTAAAGACAATTTAAGGCCAGATTTGGACTCTAAACAGTGAGAAGATATTAAATTTAACAGACGCTTAAGATCTCGCCTCGTTTAATTGCAAGCCATAGCAAGAATAGACAACGAAATCCACAATCAGATGGAGAAAAAATTTCTCGATCAATAATCAACATGTTGCATTGGAGAACGCACAAAATTACAAGTTTCTTTCAAATTGTGTAGTTGATTTAAACTTGTGGAAAGTAAAATACTGACACGAAATGTACGCTCTTTTCACTGGCGTTTCAAAATTGATCGTGAAATTAAAAACTAAACATAAAATTGAGTTTATACTACGAAATCGGTTTGTTGACCAATAAAGTTGTCCATAAGCTTTGGATTTTTTTTTCAATACCTCATGTGATGTCAAAAAAAACGTGGCATTTGTACACAATTTGATGTAACATGGCATTTTTGACATTGTCTAATGCTTAAATCTAAAGGGTGTACCGTTTAAAATCCACACACACAAAATTCGTTCTCAAAACTCGAGTTTTTACCCAATTATTACCAAATTTTCAGGGAGTTAAAAAAAACAATCGAAGTAAGTTCTGGCATAATTCATTTAATTTATTTCGCCTTAATACCCGAATCCGCAGACCTTGGCCTTAACCCCAGCCATAAGGTTCTGCACGACCTCAGAATCGTCAGTTTTTTGCATATTAAGCCATGCTTTCTTCATTCCTTCTTCATTCTTCACCTCTTTAGGTCGTTTAAGACGGTGCTTCTTCATAATGGCCCAGTATTATTCTGTTGGGCACTGCTCCGGAGTGTTTGGGGGGTTCAGATCTTTCGGCACAAAATCGACATCATTCGCCTTATACCACTCTAGCACATCCTTCGTGTAGTGGCATGATGCCAAATCCGTCCAGGAGATCGTCGGAACGTCGTGAGCCTTCAGGAGAGGGAGAAGCCACTTTTGGAGACACTCTTCCAAATACACCTGTTCATTCATGGTGCTTGCGGTAACTAGAGGTGTACTCCGCTTTCCACTAGTACAAGTTGCTTTCCAAATTAAGAATTTTTTAAAAATCTTCGACCTCCGCTTTGTCCGGGGGCGCTCGCCCACAACACTCACATTTTTCTGCCTACCCACCAATTTCGGTTTCTTAATTTTGTTCTCCCCTACCTCTTCACCCCTTCCCCCACCCCGTAGCGGTGTGTTTTTTTTTTTTTCTTTCCACCCCACTCCCCCCCCGCCCTTTGCTGCCCGATTCTTTTCCCTCTCCCGTTTCGGACCGGGCCCGAACCTAAACCGAACGTAGCCCAGCTCAAGTTGTGGTATTGTGCACGAAAGTCTTTTTTTTATTCCTTGTCGGGTATTTTCATCACTGCGACCATTTTTTAGATCTATTGTGATGCATCCCCTTTTTTTAGCTCTGTCCAGGTGACGTACCACTATTGTTAGGAGTGGTGGTCAACGCTTGACTTAGAGCATTATCCCAGCACGGCATTACACTTCGAATGAATTGCACTACCGTACTGGGATTTGTTTTCCAAATATCAAAGGGTTCTATCAGCCCTTTGTCGAAGAACGGATTTCTTTTAATGAAAATTGCCGGACAGTGGCATAACAAATGTTCCGAGTCTTCTTTTTCCATACCACAAAAGCGACATGAATCATCTTGAAGTTTTCCAATCACCTTCAAGTGATAGCGGCTCGGACAATGGCCTGTTAAAAGACCAGTATATATGCTTAGATCTTTTTTTGGAAAGATCAAGTATTTTGCGAGTCATAGAAATATTTGGAGTAATGAACAGCTTAGATTGCCTAGCTGTGAAAGTGTTGTTCTAGTTTTCATTCACTTTCGAAGATTCCCAGGCTTTGAGCTCCATTCTAAGAGAAGAAGCAGATAAACTACAAAAGGGCTCAGGTCCTTCGAACTGAAGAGACGATCCGAGTCTTGCTAGTGTATCGGCTCGTTCATATCCACCAATTCCGCAGTGACCAGGAACCCAGTATAGATTGACTTGATTACGACAAGACAATTTTTGAAGTGATTGAACACATTCCCAAACATGCTTAGATGTGCATGTTGCTGACTTTATAGCATTTAGAGCTGCTTGACTGTCTGACATAATACATAAATTTGAATGTCTATAGTTTATCAAGAGGCGAAACCACCTGAAGACCTACAAGAAGCAGAAAATCTCGAAACAAAGTGCAGAACAGAAGAAGCGAGCAGCAACAAGGGCCCGGAAATTGTATTCGCGTCTTTTGCAGCGTCCGGATGCATGCGTTTTGATGGACGATGAGACCTATGTAAAGGAGGACTCAAAAACCCTTCCAGGTCCACAATACTTTACTGCCGTCGTTGGGGAGGATGTGAGCGATGCGGACAGGTCGATTCAAGTGGAGAAATTCGGTCGAAAGGTACTGGTATGGCAAGCAATATGTTCCTGTGGTTTGAAGTCAACCATTTTTTACACTACCGGAACTATAAATGCGGAAATCTATCGATCTGAGTGTCTCCAGAAGAGATTGTTGCCTTTATATAAGAAGCATAGTACACCTCCACTGTTTTGGCCGGATTTAGCGTCGGCTCACTATGCCAAAACCACTCTCAATTGGCTTGCGGAAAAGGGTATAGATTTCGTTGAGAAAAATATCAATCCACCAAATTGCCCTCAGCTTCGACCCATCGAACGTTACTGGGCAATCGTGAAGAGGGTCTTCAAGAAGACTGGTAAGGCAGCTGGGAACATGCAGGAGTTCAAAAAAATTTGGGCTCAAGCGTCCAAAAAATGCGATGCAACACTTGTCCGGAACTTGATGAAGAGCATTCGATCCAAAGTTCGAAAATTCGTGAAGGAATAACTTAAATTTCATCCGGTCTTCATTATGTTCAAGTTTAACCTCGTACAATAAAGGATCAATTTTTTGTATGAATAAAATATCGGTTTTCAACATAATTTGAAAGAAAGTTTGTGGATAGCTTATTTTCGATACACTCCTTAATTGCACTCATAGCTTGTTTACATTCAAAATAACTTCCAAGGAACACCCTAGACAGGATTCAAGTTGAATAATAGTTTCGTGATAACCTTTACAAGAGTCTCCTTTATGCAAGTACAACGTGAACTTTTATTCAGCTTTGAAGTATTGATGAAGTTCCGTGGAAGCCTTTAAGAAAAAAAAAATGGGTTCAAATCTATGTATTTTCATGCAATCTTAAACTGCCGGTGGACGCATTACTGTCCCATCTTACATATAATCAATTTCGGAAAAAATCCTAGTCGATTTGTCCCACTTGAAAATTGGACGCATTTTTGTCCAACTAGAACAAAAAAAGTGAAGTGCTTACGATTATACCACGTGCGTATTGAGATATCTAAAAGGACCCATATTTGTTTTTTTTTTGCGCCAGAAAGCAAACTTTTCTGCTCTTAATATCTTGGACATTATTGCGATAAGTTTGAACAACCCAAATAACAATTTGAATTTTGCAAGAATTCTGATAACGTTGGTTTAACCTTGTGGAATGTACTGAAAAGTCGATAGAACTTGCACTTGTTCTTATTGAATCGAGATTAAATCTCAGTCATGAATGTTTGACTACTCTTGTGTTATTGGAAAACTAGGAAAATTTAAATTTCACTTTTTAACAATAAAAAATAAAAACAAAAAAAAACCTCTATCAAACTATCACTAGTAAATGCGAGCAGATTACTTTGAATTCCGCTAAAAAAAGCTTATTCTTTGACAAACAGGCGTTCTGCGACTAACACACTTTTTCTGTGTCGAGTGCTTGACTTCGACACTGACGAAGTCTGTAAGTTGCAGACGAAGGCCTAACTGTCAAAGGATAAGCTTTTTTAATAAGGATTTCAAAGGAATTTGTTCGCGTTTACTGATGATAGTTTGAAAAATTGCAAAAAATCACATTGATTATAAAAAAAAGCATTAGAACCAAGCTCCATTGAAAAAAAAATGTGTATAACATTCATTATTCGCTTCTTTGAGCCGGTAAAGCACTCGTCGTATTTTCTCATGAAAATACAAGGGCTTCTAAGTGCGCCGCACCATTAATTTCCGATAATCAACACGGCTTCATGAAACATCGCTCAACAACAACAAACTTGATGTGCTACGTTACCTCTCTGTCACGAGAGATTGAATTGGGAAAACAAGTGGACGCGGTGTATGTCGATTTTGCTAAAGCATTCGACACAGTTCCTCACATTTTGATCATTGACAAATTCAAACGCATCGGCTATCCTGAATGGCTAACGAAGTGGCTCTTTTCATATCTCTCAGGCCGCACAGCGCACGTAGTGGTCAATTCATCAAGATCTCATCAGGAGTACCCCGAGGCAGCGTATTAGGCCCGCTGTTATTTAACATCTTCGTTAACGATTTGTGCTTGTGCCTCTCGTCGTTCAAACTATCGTTCGCCGATGATCTGAAATTTTTTCGTGTGACATGTTCTCCACGTGACTGTGTCGCTTTACAAGAGGATATTAACACATTGCTAATCTGGTGTAGCGACAATGGCATGCGTGTTAGGAGAGATAAATGCAAAGTTATATCCTTCACTCGCTCCAACAATCCCGCTCATCACCAGTACAGCATGGGGTCTACGCATCTGGATCGTGTGGCTTCAATCTGCGACCTGGGAGTTACCATCGATGCCAAGCTACAGTTCAATCAGCATGTGGGAATCACGACTGCTAAAGCCTTCTCGGAGTGTTAGGGCTAATCCGACGGCACGCCTCTGAGTTCACTGACATCTATGCTTTAAAATCACTCTATTGCAGTTTGGTGCGGAGCATCCTTGTAGTGCGCCCCGTTTGGTCTCCTTATTATGTGGCACCCATCGTTTCCATTGAACGCGTACAGAGGAAGTTCGTTCGTTTCGCACTTCGTTCACTTCCTTGGAATGACCCGAACAATCTCCCTCCTTACTCGGACCGTTGCAAACTGATAAATTTGGATCTACTGACTGACAGGCGTGTTAAAATGCAGCGTCTGCTGGTCTTTGACATCCTAATCGGCGTTATTGACTGCCCTGCGCTGCTTGAGCAGATTTCACTGAACGTTCCTCCTCGTCGACTTCGAAATTATCCGATGCTTGCTGTTCCTTATCACCGCACTAACTATGGATATAGGTAATAATCCCGTTTGATTCGTGTCTTCGAACTTTCAATGCTGTATGTGACGAATTCGACTTTGATATATCCAAAAATGTTTTTTAAAAATCGAATAAGTACAATTGTTTAGACTTTAAGTTATTGTAAACTAGTATTAAGTAGTTCAGTCTGTACGATTATTTTTATCGAAGACGGTGATAACATAAATAAATAAATAAATAAATAATCGTAAGTAATCATGAGTAACCATGAGTAATCATAAGTAATCGTCAATAATCATAATAATCTTTGTAACCACAGAGTAATCAAATAATCACGCAAGTCATCATATTTTATCATCAAGTAATCATGAATAATCACGAAATCATCAATATTCATAATAATCTTTGTAATCACTGAATAAACTGAGTAATTTTGGGAAAAGTGACTTTGAAAACCATTTTATTGAAATCATCAAACTTTGAAAACCTTCATTGAAACAAAAACCGTTAATTTATGAATTTGCAAGTTGTATGAGCAAATTAAAATTTAAATGTTTTTTTTTTCTTTTCATTATGTTTTGCTTAATAAATTACTGTTATCGTTTCAGTTAAAGTCCGAAATAAGTCGCTAGCGACGGTTGATTTTTTCGTTGGTTTTTATATAATTAGTGTTTAATGTTGTGTGTTGTGTATGTGAAGCGCGTCGGATGCGCTTTATAACGCATTTTTTTCCAGAATTTATATAAAAAAAAGAAAAAAAGTAAAAAATAAAGTTTTTTTAATTTATTTTTCAAAGGTTAGCTGGTTTAATTTTTTTTATTTTTTTAATTTAAATTTCTATGAATTTGTAAGGTTTCCTCCGAGTTATTTTGATTATCTACATTATATGATTACTTTGTGAAATAAAAGTAATCTTTGATTACTTGTAACTTCAAAACTTGTTGGAAACCGCTTGGGTGAACGCAATGGAGAGCGATATTTCAATGAATTATACCTATTGTTTTCGCAAACGGCCACTCGTCAGCTGGCAGCATTAAAAGAGTAAAGGGGATTTTGGGCGCCGGCAAAATTCTATCCTCGCTAAGGTGTCGAAAAAGGATGAGACTTCATTCGTGTGCTACCTTGCCTCATGTCCAATCATCGTTCTTAAAATGCACATTTATATCGTGTTGTTCATACGACTGATACCACTGATAACAGCGACAGCAATCAATAAAAGACATTTATAATTCGTCAAATGTTATGAGAAATGATCAAAAAAGCAAAAGATTTGTACGGCATGAGAAAATAAACCTTCCAAAAAATCCTATCCTGGACACTTCATTTGATGAGTTTGACACAATTTATTTGTATACTTTGTTTTTTTTTCTTTTATTATTGAAATTTTCAGCCTCGGACTTCTTCATCTCCCATAATAGTCATTTGAACACCTTTTGTGATATTTTTTTGTGATTTGTCCGGGGCTGAGATCGGAACTTGTGACTTTGGCGTCAGAAGTTTGGATGCTAACTGCTTTGGCGGGGTCGCCCCCACTATTCAGGAACTTGTTACTCATTCTATAACAGTCAAAAAGATAACGTTGTACAAAAGATGAATATCATGAGTGGCATGTGTTAAAATTCTAGAGAAACACAGCTGAAACCTTAATTGTAAAAAAAAAATAATGCAACTTTCGTGATCCTCTTCTTTTTGTGATTCGTTATTCAACGCTAGTATACAGCACAGGAGGCGGATTGAAATGATTTCAGTGTTCAACATTTCTTCTTCAGCATTTCAAGTTTATTGCTTTCACAATTTAGCTTATTGCTTGCTCTCTACTTTCGATGCCAAGTACAATTTTCGCATTAGTATGATTGTCTGGCAAGTACAATCATACCCTATGTCAAGGGAGTCGAGAAATTTTCGTTAACGAAAAATTCCTAGACCAGACCGGGAATCGAACCCAGCCACCTCCAGCATGGTGTTACTTTGTAGCTGCGCCTTTACCGACTGAGCTAAGGGAGGACCCTTAGCTTGCCGATAAATGAGGTTGACATTTAATCAACATGAAACATGAGCCGAATTTACAGTTGTGGAGGCCCGGGGGCCATCAACTTGTGGGTTAATGTTTGGTCCTTAGTACGACTATGCTGTACGAAAAAATTAGAGGTGGTTTATATAAGGAATATAACCACACGGTAAACTTATGACCGCGTTGGTGTGTCCCTTCTTACTGAGCTTACGGTTGTCAGTTCGGGCTTAGTGAAAAATCTCTGTCGCATTTACCACTCTCGACTTAATGTCTCAAACAATACAAAATGTACTATTTTTGATAAGGATTGTTTAGGACCAATCACGAACATTTCACTTAAACACAAACTCTTTTATTGTAAAATTTAATTGGTCGTCTTGAAAAGGACGGTGGTTATGATACGCGTAAGAAATTAATTAATTAATTAATTAATTAATTAATTAATATTTTTGGCTTATTTGTCCAGCAGGACACCATCATGTGCTGTATTCAATGCAGCATAGTAATTTATTGATTTATCGTTGCTGTAAATGGTGGACGGTTGGATACTTGGGATGATTCTAGTAATCTAGTTGTCACAAACATCGTTTTCCGCTGGGAGATGCACGGCTCCGGTAGGGTTTCGGAAGCGGATACAACCCGCGCGGTTGATCGATTTTTACGACCCATTGCCACGGCAATAGGTCGAGTGGAGAAACTTGCAAAACTTTGCAGCGCTCTCTTCTGGCTTGTAGATGAGCAAGCGCAGCCGATAATTTGCAAGCCAGACGCGCAATTGCGAGAAAACGGACGAGATAGAAGAAATCTTCGTAACGAGAGAGCGAAAACCACAACCGTTCATCGATCGGTGGCTCAATCGAACTTGAATATCCCAATCAAATCATTTTGGTTCGAATCGTGTGCCTTATACTGCGTTGATAACATTGCCTACAAAGAAGAGAGGCACGAGAATGCAGTACGAAGCAAATTTCATAAGACAGGATGGGCTTCAGTTATAAAACACGAAACCGGCAACAAAGCAAAGTAAATTTGCAGCTGAAAGGGGGGGCTATGGCTGCATTAAACATAGAATGAAGCTAATGAAATAAAAAGAAGAAGACAATTTGAAACATTTGTCACCCGTTTTTGAGGACACAGAAAGGGAAAACCATATTTTCAACAGATTTATATGCGAGCAAATGTAGGTCATTTTTAAGTAAAAAGTTGAGGTACTTATACCAATAGCACTTAATTGAAAAACATTTGTAAGTATTCCTGATCAAATGGTGTACAAATGGAGTCATTCTGTTCAGTCAAACGAGAGTGCCATCTCCCCCAGGACCAGCCAGTAGTCATCTATCTTTCAGTCATCAGTCAACTGCTTTAAACTGACCAATGCATTCAATGACAAACATAGAATTCAACAAAGATTTTTCATTTGGACTCAACTGACAAAGCGTAACCAATATTCGTTCGGTAAATATGTCGTGACATGAAGTGTACTCACGTAAGCCACCAATTCAATCGGATTGGTGAACTCGAGCTCTTTAAAACGATGAGGTGGATCAATGAGGTATGTTCTCAATGTCAAGAAATTTGTGGAAAAAGCCATTGCTTACGTCGTTCAGTTTGTCTCTGAAAAATCTCTGTCAAATTTACCACTCTCGACTGAATGCGTCAAACATTGCAAAATGTACTGTTTTTTGATAATATGCGAACTCTTTTATTTTAAAATTTAATTGGTCGTCTCGAAAGGGACGGTAGTTATGAAACGGGTAAGAAATTTATTTATATTTCAGGTTTATTTGGCCAGCAGAATACCATCATTTAGTTGTCACAAGCATCGTTTCCTGCCGTTGAGATTTTCAGAGGCCAGCATTGACAGCAAAGCCCATAAAGAAGAGACGCTCGAAAATGCAAGACGGAACAGAATTCATAAGATAAGGGCTTCAGTTATAAAACCAGACACCGGCAACAAAGCAAAATGATTTTGCAGCTGAGGGGTGTGGCTATGGAGTCATTCTGTTCAGTCAAACGAGAGTTATTAGCGTTCAAAAACCTTTCACTTTTGCGTAACGCTCTTATTTTTCAAAATTTTGAAATGACACCCGGTATAGAGAAGAGAAATGTAGTCCTACGTTAAACCAAAATATGCACATCTGTTTAGTATGATAAGGTCTTGACATACACGAAGTTTAATTCGATTATGACATAGTGTTACCAGCTCCATAGACGAGTTGGAGCAAAATTCGTCAGCTTTTGGTAGCTCATGAGACATCATTCGATAACGTTCAGATATTTTAAGTCATGCAATCTATCCAGGAGTTAAGAACAAAGGATCCACTGCTGTAACGATAAAACTTTTCCGTTACATAGCGTCACGGTTTGGTTTTAAAAAATTTCAATAGAAAAGATCGTTGAAAGATAATCTTGAGATGCTCTAGGATACCCAAACTGCCCTGGAGTATCAAAGATAAGGTCTACACCCGCAACAAAGCATCGTTTTACTAAACTAATTTTCAATGCATAACTAACTATGTTCAAAGAGACTACAGATAGTTGATAGTTCATTGTCACTTTTGGAAACTCAACAGATGTAATGAGATAATCTTGAGATGACGCAAACTGAGAGTACAGAACTAAAGCCCCCAATAACCCCCCACCAAACGATGGAGGAACGTATTTTAGTGTAAAAGAATCTAGACGAGAAAACTTTAGCACAATAATTTGAAATTTTGCACTCTGAATCTTACATTAAACCTCAAATATGTCAAATCTGCTTTTTTTTCAGTTTTCAAATATTTAATACTCAGGATTGATTTAAACATTTTTTTCCCAGATAGCTAATATTTAGTAAAGGGTGTTCCGATCAAAATTGGGTCAAACAGTAATGTGTGTGGGTCGATCAAAGTTTTTTTTTTAATAATTCAAATTCTTTTTCTTTTTCTAGTTCAGTTAATACAGAATACAGGAGAAATATTCAGCTAAGCTTCCTTTTTACCGAATGCGAATTGCCGGGTCTTTCGTTTAACACCTGCCATAAGATTTTGTACAGTCTCCTTGTCCACTTTATTCGCCGCAGAACGCCAGTTTGCCTTGAACTGTTTCTCGCTCACAACAGCTTTTTGAGTCTTCTTAAGGTTCCGCTTGACGATGGCCCAATATTGTTCGATTGGGCGGAGCTCTGGCGTGTTGGAAGGGTTCTTGTCCTTGAGCACCACTTGAACGTTGTTGGCAGCATACCATTCCATGACCTTTTTTCCGTAATGGCATTGTGTCCGTAGTGAACAATTGTGTCGCTTCAGGAAAGGCAGTAGACGTTTTTGTAGGCACTCGCTCAGATAAATTTCCTGGTTGACGGTTCCGGTCGCAATGTAAACGTTGCTTTTCAAGCCACAGGTACAGATGCCCTGCCACACCAGATATTTCTTCGCGAACTTTGACAGTTTAATGTGCTTAGAAATATACGCTACCTTTCCCCGTCCGGTAGCCGTATAAAATTCCTGTCCAGGAAACTGTTTAAAGTCTGCCTTGACGTAAGTTTCATCGTCCTGTACCACGCAATCAAACTTCGTCAGCATCGTCGTGTACAACTTTCGCGATCGTGCTTTGGCCGACGTCATTTGTTTATCGTCGCGATTTGGAGTCACCACTTCCTTGAAAGTCGACAGTACAGCTCGTTTTTTAGCTCTATCCACGGTTGAAGGCGCCACTCCCAGCTTCTTTGCGACATCTCAGACGGAGAGGTTGGGGTTCCGCTCGAAACAGCGTGCAACTCTTTTTGTCGTCGCTGTGGCCCCCGGCTTTCGATTTCCCCCCGATCCAGCTTTCCTGGCCTTCGACAAACGTTCACCGAACACTTTTAATACGTTGGTAACAGTTGATTTAGCCACATTCAACAATTTCGTAAACTTGGTGTGAGAGTAGTTTGGATTTTCACCATGCACGTGCAAAATTTTGATGCGTTGCTTCTCTTCCTTCGACGACATTTTGATAACTGAAGTGCCAATCTCAAAATCGAAATAGAGGCATGATGCTACACGCACACATCTTCAAAATGAGGGGTGTGCAAACTTTTTTAATGCACGATGAAAGGAAATGCGCCAAGTTTAAGTCGACCAAATTTTGATCGAAACACCCTTTATTTCTCCAAAATTAAGCATGATATTGTTCACATTATAAAGTTGGAAGTGAATTGATATAGAAGGATGATTACCGCAGCAAAATATGTATTTTTCTTTTTAAATTTCACAAGAAAACAGCATTCGATGTCATACACACTAAGATATTATCGCCGATATTAATTTTAACACAATGTGAACAGATTAACTATTCGATAAAATGTTGACATTTTCAACAACGAGATGATTATCGATCAATTCAACAAGCCTGAGCCAGTTCTAAAATAAGTTTTGAGGTAAATGGGCTTTGAAAGTTATGTTGAAGATTTACCGAACAGTTTAATTGTTCAAGTTTCAACTACTGAAATTTATGATAATTTTAAAATTGTGATTTAAGACTTTAAAAATTCTGCATCATTCTATTGCGTTGATTGTTTCACAATAAATTGAGCGCGCTTTACAATATCAATCGTTTACGTTTCAAATAACACTCGTTTACGTTTCAAATAATACGTTTCAAATAACACTCGCTTTGGATTTTCAAAATTAACTGTTACTTGAACCTGAAAGTAATATTCAAACTCCAAAAACTCATCACGATATTGGACTCGAAAGCTCATTACCGCACAATCTCACAAATCATTAGATTCCGATCACGCACTTCTATCGCAAATCACGATTTGGAATCCCTATGGGTGGCTAAGGGAATGTGTTATCAAACCTTCGCTCAAAACACGCACCCCTTACCGAAGCGAGCACATGCTTACGTCACAATGAGCTCTACCCATACATTGCGGAATGCTGGCTGTGGAAAAACGCACCTCACCACGACAAATCTGCGGAAAAGAAAATACCAACCCACCGATTGCAGCATATCGTTTCGTGTGTGCCCAAGCACTGCTGCTGACAGCCACGCATGGCGGTCTCGTCGAATGCACGCAGCCCCCTTTTATTGGATTAATATGGACGTTGTGTGGAAATCTGCTGTCAGCTCATAGCTATGCAACTTTGCAACTGCAACCGTGCAAAGAAATGCACCCCAGAGATTGAAAGAGAGACCTGATTCTTGACTATGCGACCAAAAGGTAAGATCAATCCACCTAGCACTCAAATCTAAACAATTTCCATTTCACCTCTACAACAGACCAACCACATTATTTGCTCTGAAGAAGTGAAACGCATCAAAAGCGTTCTGCATACACCGGCATGGATAAAAGCAGTTGAACTCGGACAGCACGACCGAATTCGCACAACCAATGCAAACCCGCTAAAACACACCTCAGAAAAGCGTTAGATACGAAACCATGCATAGTAGGCCTTTGTGAGGCTCTCCATGAATGAATTCTTGAATGGAAGCTTGAAGCGAAAAAAAAGAGTACGCACGCAAAACTGCAACTCCACGTTATTGCATAGAGTGCTATGCTTGCATCTAAATCTGCTAGAAGTTTTATGCACCGAGGGAAATGTTCGCTCAAATCGATCATTTCGATGGAAGCTTTTCCGGTAGAAATTTTACCACCGTGTCTCGGGTAACTCGAAAAGACCTTGTGCGAAAAAACAAGTCATCTATGCATACAACTTGGCGCAACCCTTCGATTACGCAATCGCACATGCTAACGTGCAAACAGAGCTCGGTGTGTTCGAGTGGAAGATGCTAGTTCCTCACACTACACGTAATAACATTGCATTCTTCCAATACTACTCGGCCCCGATTTTCTACGCCTCAGCAGCATGGAACGGAATTTGAAAGATTTTTCTACGCGCTAACAGTTGTTTTTTTTTTTCGTTATTCGGAATTCATTGCGAGTCCAAGGAAACGAGTTTCGATGGAAAGTTGGAATTTTGTTTTCGACGCGCAGCGCCCAACAAAACAAAATTAATATTCAAACGGATTTTGGAGGTTCTCGTCGCGTGGTTGAATAAGACCGGAAGGTCTACAAAGTCATCTTGGCCATTTGTGCGGCTGCTGTTGGCTACGTTGTGGGGTATCATGGGGCGTTGCTCAAGGCGAAAGTTTCTGTTTTCGGATTGGGTAGAATGTGCGCGGGCACTCATCCGTCGAATGGCCAGTGTCAAGAGGCAGGGTCGAGTGGGGGGGGGGGGGCTATCATTGCTGCGTGAAGGTGGCGATGGTGGCGATAAAAAGGTTTATATGATCTTTGAATCGGTAGAGATGCGCCGGCAGTTATTGAATGCTCAGGGTTAAGGGTAAAGCTTGTAGCAACACCAATGGAATATTGATGGTTGCAAAATAGATTGGACTCATTTGACTGATGCAATTTTCACTATTCTTAAACGGTGTCAAATTAGGTTCAATTGTATGGGAATCACTACGAAAAACGTATTTTTTGTTTGTCTCTAAAAACTAATTTTAGAGTTGTCTAATGCAAGATTTGTCATAAATTCATGGGATATTTCTCGGAAACTTTTTCAAACAGACGTATGTCATTTTGTAAACAAAGAGGGGAAGTAAGATTCAAAAGTAAATTTCTCGAAATTCTCAGTACCCTCACATAAAGTAGCATCACAATCATGTAAAGCAATGTTATTCCTTGTGTTGGTGGCCCAAGTTTGCATGAAAGTGCTAAGGGTTTCGAGAAATCTACGTTTGAATCTTACTTCCCCTCTTTGTTTACAAAATGACATACGTCTGTTTGATAAAGAACCCGAGATTTCATGTTAATATAAATCAGATATCCCCTGAATTAGTTATTAGTAATTCTGGTAAAATTCATCATTTCATTCTGTGTAGACAATTGCCTTAGCAACAACTTTGCAGAACATTTCTTCTCGAAGAATTGTAAGGAACAAACGCTGTTAATCACTCATATCACAAGTGTCTTATAATAAAGCTCAATTAAGTGCTCAGCAGGCAACAATGTTCTGGCATGTAAAAATCATGGCTCCTATGTCACACTGAACAATATAGTGTTGCTGAAAACGCTGCTGTTTGATCTTCTTAAATATTATAAATGTTTTGCATAATAATAACTATTTCATTTGATATTCGGCTGAAAAACAATCGTCAGCAATCTTGTAGCTGAAATAAATCCTATAAGAATATCTGTAGATCATTTTGTCAGAACCATTTATGCAAAGGCTTGATATTATATAACGTCTACAATTACCATATTAATTTGAATGTTAACTTCAAATGACGTGTGCAGTGTCAGATTCTAATCAAATGTGTCGAACTTTGAAGAGGTTATTTAGGAAGCGATTTGGATTCGTTTCAGCATAGGGGAGTGGAAACTTCAAAATTTGTATCAGCCAATTGTCTTACAGGACCTTCGATTGAAGTGCTACAGTAAAAGCAACATGTAAATTCAACAAAACAAAACCTTGTTATTTCAAATTTACAACAATTCACTTGAAACAGTTTGAAAAATCATCGACTAAATTCATGATGACCACCTTTAAAAGAGATGACCTGTTTCAACCTGCTTCTTGTGAGCAGACCCTGGCCCCCAACACACGCCTTACAGAAAATTCCATTGAATTCAAGTCATGCGAATCCACTGCCACTCCGTGCTAGAAATCAATGCTGGCCAGCGCGGAGTCCTGTTGAAAAACCCAAGGTGTTGAACCAAAATCAGCTTGTGCCCACGGCCCAACAACATTCTGTGGAACCAATTCCCGATAGGTTTGTTGCTCACCCAAAGGGTGTCTCGCATGGATTCCATCAACTTTATTTGATGAACTCATCACAATTCGCTCCAAACCCAAATGAATAAGCTTTACAGAAAATGCGCTGCGGATGAATTTAGCAACATAAACCTTTGCTTTCCTTCAACTGTTCAAATGTCAAATCGGTGTAACTGACGTAATGAGTGTGTATGCAATATTGATGAAAAGTACTTTATGGGAAAGCATTTGCAGTGAATTGAAGTTTGTTGCGCTCGATTCCAGTGTGACACCCCATGTTTTCACCACAACATGAACAAAACCCAGTGGAGTTCGACCGTTATGGGTAATTCCATCACTGAAACAGATTTTTGTCGTCGAGTGGCCGTCAAAACATCGGAACTTCTTTGAGATTCTTCTGTCAACCAAACCCTATCGTTTTGCTTGCTAACGCATTGCTGAATGGTGAAAAGCTTTTCGTCCGTATGTACGGTATTTTTCAACTATACTTCCATGGCCCATTGCTGCCATGCCTTAGTTCTTATCACTCGCTCCTTCGTTTGCTTGATTGTAAGATCCTGTACTTTTTGGGTTTTGTATGGCTTGGTCTTAAGCCTCTTTTCTAAAGCCTGTCCACGTAAAATTTTAGAATCTAAGATAATGTCAGCAAAAAAATCTAGACATAATTCAACAAAATCGATTGTTAATTTCAGTATAATTTAGGTATAAATACAATAAAGACAGTTGATTGAGATGTTGATTCTTCTTTCTGTAAAATTTTCAAACTGTCTGTAGCACACCCGCCATCAGATTCCTTACAGTATTCTAAGATACGCTAGCGAAGGCGGTCCTCCGTCTTCTCTTGAAATCGTCGATCCCATTTGTTATCTTCCTAGTTTCAAAGAGTGTCCGCTGCACCAGAGCCCAATATTTTTCTATCGGACGGAGTTAGGCGGGTTGGCTATTTTTGGCACGTATTTGACCTCTTGTGCCTTATACCATTCCACCAGGTAACCAATAAGCATTAGCATATGCAGTAAATCAACCCTAAATCTGCATTTCAGATGCTAAAAGCATTATATTAGCATTATATCAGCATCTTGAATGCTATCTGTTGTAAAGTTGGATTTCAAATGCGATTTAAATCCTAGTAGCCTGTAATAAGCATTTCGAATGCAAAATAGCATTAATGAAGCATTATCAAAGCATTGCAGTAAAGCAGCCGTATATTGGGCCAAAAGCGGCATTTATGTAGCATTTAAGTTGACTTAATTTCTTGATGGGCTGCCGTAAAGAAGCTTTGGAACTGCTTATTGGTTACCTGTGCAGAACGAATTTTGCATAGTGACAAGAGGCCAAATCAGGTCAAAACAGAGCTGGAGAGTCGTGGCTTCTGATAAACGGTAGCAACCGCTTTTGCAGACATTCTTTCTCGTACACATCTTTGTTGATGGTGCCGATAAAGACGAAACTTTTGATCGATCGACTATGGATGTGATAGCTGACACCATACGCATCTCACATGCAACAGCATGGCATATTTTGGCTGAATTTTTGGGTTTCAAAAAACTGTGTGCACAATGGGTGCTGCATTCGTTAACAACAAAAACACGTTCAAATACGACTTTCTGAGAATCAAATTCAATTGCTGAGAAGCAATTTCGATGGAATAAAAAGACTTTTCTTCGTCGATTCATCACTATGGATGAGACTGGTACGACAATCAACTCTGATTATTATTGTGACCTTTTGGACCAGTTGGATGAAAAAATTTGTGAAAAAAGACCCGGGTTGCAGGACTAAAAAACATTTTTCATCAAGACAATGTACCTGTTCACACAGCTCAAAAAAACATCGCGAAAATCTGTGAATTGGGGTACGAATTGTTTCAGCGTCCACCCTTTTCGCCAGATTTAGCTCCCTCTGACCTCTGGCTGTTCTCACACATAAAAAATATATTCGTGAAAAGCATTTTTCATCAAACGAAGAGGTTATAGCCGTCGTAGAGGAGTATTTTGCAGGCCTTCCAGAAAGTCACTTCGGTGATGGGACAACAAACTTGGAAAATCGTTGGGAAACTATACTGAGCAATAAAAGTGATTTCCCCAAAAAAATCATTTTATTTTCATTTCTGCTTTCAAAACTTTTTGACTAACCTAGTATTTTGGTCTTCTGCGCTTGTGTCCTCTGTACCATTCGTCGTAGTTCTGCTTCCACCTACCAATCACCTTGCGTTCATCGGTCAGAATGTCACCATACTTATTCCTACACATTTTGACTCGTGTAAATAAACCTTTGACAGTGGTTTGTTTAGACTTGTATAGAGAACAACTGGTTTAAGTTTGATCAAAATAGTCGATCGCGTTCAGAAATAACGTCAAATGGAAATCGAAGGAAGAAAAAATATTGTGCACAAATACCTGGAAAATCCGGAGTGGTCCGGTTCCAAGCTGGCTAAAGTGCTGAAAATGCCGACAACAACAGTTTGTCGAGTGCTCAAAA
The DNA here is from genome assembly GCA_024533555.2 of Aedes koreicus. NCBI lineage: Eukaryota > Metazoa > Arthropoda > Insecta > Diptera > Culicidae > Aedes > Aedes koreicus. The sequence continues at coordinate 58,816 of JAHHFK020003220.1, read as the reverse complement.
CCTACAAGGAAACTCTGAGTGTGGAAAGGAATCAGCGGACCTACGAAAAACCTGGAACCAGGGATCGTCAGCTGTGCAGCAAGGTGTTGAGATGCGTCAAAACCAACCCCGGTTTTTCGATCCGAGATGTTGCCAGAAGGTACAACGCCAACTTTCAAACGGTGCGGAACATCCTTACCAGGGAAGGATACAAGTCGTACAAAGTCGGTAAACATCCGAACCGGCAAATGAAGCAGAATTTCGTGGCCAAAGAGCGTGCAAGGCTCTTGTACGACCGTGTTTTGAAGAAACACAAGGGCTGCACTTTGATCGATGAAACATACGTCAAACTCGATTTTAAGCAGCTTCCCAGTCAAAAGTTTTACATCGCGAATGAACGTGTGGATGTGCCGGTAAGATTCAAGTTCGTGTTTGCCGACAAGCTCGCGAAGATGGCCATGATTTTGCGAGCGATTTTCAGCGGTGGTCTGAAAACGGCACCATTCGTCACATACTCGACGATGACATCCCAAGTTTACATCGAAGAATGCCTTAAAAAGCGTGTATTGCCGTTCATCCGCAAGCATACAACAATAGGGGCAAATTCATTTTTTGGCCCGATTTGGCCAACTGCCACTACTCCAAGGTGGTTCTGGCGTGGTATGCTGCCATCAAGATCGATTTTGTCCCCAAGCTAATGAATCCTCCGAATTGCCCGGAATTTCGACCAATCAAAAAATACTGGGCAATTTCAAAGCAGCAACTTCGAGAAAGCGGCGGGGCAGTCAATGACATCCAGCAAAGGCAGGAAAATGGAAGAAATGCGCTGATTCCAGTTCCTCCCTAGTATCACACTTGTAGCCATTCGGTTGTTATAACATAAATATGACTTGCTTAGTCATAATCAAGTTACTACAACTAATTATGATCGTACTGTGCTACTTGAGATTTTGCACTGTGTGGGCGCTTATGGGCTCCTTCAAGAGGAAGGTTCGAGATTTCGTTCGAACTGGAGAAATGTAACCGTCTAATGCTGTAACTTTGAACTTTTAATAAAAGTACTGTAAAGCAATTATTAATGGACTTTTGAAACTTATTGAATCACGAATTGCAGGCGTACTAATTTACTTTCAGTCAGCCTTTACAAAATGCGTTTGCGCACGTCCAATTGATTCGACAACTTTTTACCAAATGCAGCAAGAATGTAAAGACGTTGAACCACGCAATAAAGTGAAGAGTTTCCGCTGTCATATAATTGAAACGTCTCAGCGACCCGTGAAATAATTCATAAGTCTCTCAAGTTCACGTTTGAGTGACGTGTATCCACAGAGAACAGACATTGATGTCCATATACCTTTTCTTGGAAAACGTGTGTAAAAGTTAATATGGGCAGCCGGTATAAAAAGCAAGTGGAGAGAAAAACAAACAAAACTTTTCAGGTTATGTGCTAGGCTTTTTATTGATAAACATTGACATGACAGTTATCGCACAACTGCAGCGCCGCCTACCAGGAGCATAACGACATACATTTGAAATGTCGGTTTAAAGTTTTACACAAGTAGCAGACCGAAGATGAACGTCTGTTCTCTATGGTGTATCTTCGAAGTTCCACGTCAACGGAACGGTAAACCTCGAGTGCATTGCCGAACCCACCATGGAGAAGGAGGTTTCCTACGAAACGACGTTCCTGAAACCGGTCGAGTTCGAACTTGAAGCGCGCTGTCCCCCAACGGTGGAAAACATCCTACCGTCGTTTCGGCTTTAATTGTTGTATAAGGGATGGTGAGATTCTCTGGATCGGATTGATGAAGTTTCAGAACACCAAGCCAATGTTATCTAACTCCATCATCATGATCATGATGGAATTTTCTAAATATGTTTCACGACCATGGCCTTCGACGGAAACATTAATTTTGGAAGTTGTGCATCGCAAATTTCGTTGAAAACTTTCTGACAATGGATCAAAAATATTGTGCCAAGACTTAACTCAAAGTTTCCAAATTGGCATCCACGGAAGCACCCTAAGGCACAGTGGGGCAAGGCTGGACAGTAAACAAAAAATGTACTGTACTACTATGAATATACATTTTGGCAAATTTTGAGGTGAATCGGTTAAAAAATAAAGCTTCCGGCGCCCCCCCCCCCCCCCCCTCCCCCCCTCCTTCTAGAGCCTTGAAACTTAATTCATACCTATGACTTTTTCTTCCAAGTCCAGTGCTCAACACAAATAGAACAGCACTTAAGTACCAAAGCAACATTGGAGTCTCTCCTTTTCCTTTTTCTTTTTTTCTTCCATTAAAAAAAAAAATCAACCAATTTCAACACACCACACTGAAATAAAAAAAAAAAAAAAAGAACCAATACCACAAAAAAACCAACAAACGGTTAATTGAACAAGCTATTAACGAATGAAAGTCTTGAAAGTCGACGAAGAGAATTTCTCAATGTTACTTTAGACCTAATGCATTGTTGAGCTTGAAATGTTCCCAAACACCACACAGCTCGAAAAAGTTGTGTGAATTTCTGTTCAATTTCATGCACATAAATGAAGCGTCACAAAACTTACAAATTTACATTATGAATCGTGTAAACTTCTGGGAAATTCCATACATGGTCGATAATGTTGTATGCAAAAGCGCGTCTTTGATAGAACTATTTCATGCAAGTTGCTGCTTCGTGTGGAATGAAATACAATCTTACATGCTCTGATATTTACATCACAATGAAAATTCAGATTTTTTTGCTGTTGCGGGCCGCTGCCCCCGCCGCGGGCTGTTGCTCGCTGTGTGTCTGGTCTGGTTTCCCCCGATTTCCCGTTGGGCGTTCGTGGGTCTTAACGTGGCTCATGACGGAACAATTGAAAAAGCAAGACAGAACGAGACTTGACCCCGAGTCTATCCTCATTAACCCCGTTTATTCCCAATATGAGCCAAAGGAGTTAGTGTGCGCAGCCATGTCATCGAAGGGTATCTCGGCGCCTTTGATACGCCCAAACAAGGCCAAAGCTGTCAATTCTGACGTGTATATCAGCCAATGCTTGCCGAAATTGAAGCAATTCATCAACAAATATCACGCTGACGACGAAATCATGTTTTGGCCGGATCTTGCAAGCTGTCATTACGCGAAAAAAACATTAGATTGGCTAACTGAGCAAAACATACCATTTGTACCGAAAAAGGACAATCCACCTAACGTGCCGCAGGCTCGTCCAATTGAAATTTTTTGGAGTGTTCTCAAACGTATGGTGTACGACAATGGCTGGGAAGCTAACAATGAGCAACAATTGGTTAATAGAATCAAGCGGAAGATGAAAGAAATAGACATAGGCACCGTCCAGAACCTAATTCAACATGTTCGCCGTACACTGTGTAAAATCGAAGATAATGGTCCATTGAGCGTACTGTAAATATATTTTTCAACAATTTATTAATAGAATAAAATACCCTGAAGAGCATTTTAAAATCCGATTGTTTGATTTCAAGTACCATGCTTTTGAATTTTTCCCAGGACTTATGTTACATATGTTAGAGAGAGAAAAATGATCTGATTTTTTACATATCCTCGCGTCGATGACTCGAATAGAAAAAGTTCACGATATTTCATTCTCTTATCCCAGAGGGTTCACTCAAGAAACATTAGCGTGTGAAACTAGCAACGGGAAGTTCCCAGGTGAAAACGTAGCGCACGATGAATTGATAGTTTGGTGAGAATTCCATCACTGCTCAAGCCAAAGTCACGAGTTTGAATCTCACCCCCGGACAAGTTACGAAAATACCCAAAAGGTATTAGAGTGACTACGGCGGGAGTTGAGCCAGGCCAGGGCTAAAAATCTCGATAATCAAGGGACTAAAAAAAATATATATAAGGGTAATAACAGTTTGAGAACCTGTGATGACTGTCGTTCCGTTATATCTAGGGGGCTATGCATAAACCACGTAGACTTTTTTGTGGGGAGGGGGGTTGACCAAAGTCTACGCTCCATACAAAATTTCAAAAAATTGTATGGAGAAAAGTCTACGAGGGGGGAAGGGGGTCTGAGATTTTCAAAAATGAGTCTACGTAGTTTATGAACCGGCCCTAGCGAGCAAGCACTGGGTATTTATATAGACGGAAGGTTGACCAGACAAAGTTATGATTTGATCAGAGGGCCTTCAAAATCGGTCTATCCTTCATATAAACGTATCCAAACTGAAAAAGCAAATTGTTACCCTTTTACACCTCCGAATCTTCCGAAGTATGTTGCCAAGTTAGGCTCGTCTTGACGAAACGTCTCCAAGATTCAAGATTCACGATTCCCTTTATGTACGTAAATCCAAGTAGATTTAAATTTACGTGATATTTTCTAAGTGTGCGGATTTGAGGTAAACAATTTCAATTGGATTATCTTTTGAAGTTTTTTTAATAAGGGCCATTCAAAATTAGTCCAAATAAAAAAAAAGTTAAATGGATCCGTCCTGAGGCCTTGAATAGCGCTTATTGCATTGAATAAAAGCAGTCGAAGTGTTACTGAATATCGATAAGTTAAAATACGTTTCATACAAGTCAAGCAGAAATTTTTTCACAATCACGATATATTTACTAAGAGAATTTAGGAATGTCCATTTCATCATCGCATGCATCCCATAAATGAAGACATTAACACGCCTTCCACTCATCTGTCACTGCTTTTTTTTTTTGCGAAACGCCCCGAGCAAAACAAAACACAGCAAATCCTACGCAATCGCACTCCTTACGATGTGAACCTGCCAACCGAAATGCCCTGAATGTTTGAAATTATATCTGTATGGACGCTTGATGAAAAGGTGCACGTATTTAACCTACAAATGACAACGCGCCAAAGTTTAATGTCGAAGTCGAAAACACGCCTCATCAGACCTCAAACTGACGCGACAACCGGCGACGACATCATCAACGCGTGAAGTGTCCATAATTCTTCTTGTCAAAGTTTTTGTTATCGCTGTTGCTGGTTGCAACGACAACAACAAAAACACCACAGCCTACTCCGTTGCAGTATGGTTGTCTCAATCAGTACCTTTTCTCTTTCATGTGTGTGTGTGTGTTTACAACCCAGACCAAGTGGCGTTGCAAGAGCCTGACAATGAATGGGTCACACCGCGGCGGCCTCTTTTAGATTGCACCCACCCCTTGGATGTGAAACACCCATAGCCAGTAGACACGGGCTGGTAGGTACGGCGGTATTTAGCATTTTAGTTTCGCAAATTTACTCACAATCGAGATGGATGGACAATGCTTTGTGCGGCACACACACACACGCGCGCACACGGCCGGCCCCAAAACGGAACATGCCGTTGCCGTTGTCACGCGCCAGTCTGTCAGTTACCGTTGCCCTTTGTCTGACGCATTCCAAGCCCTCGCATCACGACAAATGCGGGAATTTAGCTACGGCAATAAACGCTAGCCAAGATTCACAACCTACAGTAACTGTCACGCATTTGAAGTTCAACACGGAACTTCCCTTTTGGGTGCCAGCGAAGCATGGCGGTTTTGTTTGATGATGCTTCAGGGGACAGTGCCATTTTTTTCCCAAAATAATTGTTTAATAAATATAATGAATTTCCTAAAGCAATAGTGAACTTTGCAATGACTAAAGAATCATTTTTGCATGACAATATCAAGTCTATTGTGTATGTCCAGCAGTGCCCGGTTTCCGAATTATCGAAAAATCCAAATTCGTGATTCATCCATCATCGGTATCTGATTTTGCACATTGTCACGTTTCGATTGTGTACCATGATGCCTTACTGGTTGTGTGTGGCTCGCTCTATCTGTAAAATCGCAACTGGCTCGTGTGTGTTGACGACCTGATAAGTTGTATGATTGCATTGCATGGCAGGCTGGTTGGGTTGATGTGAAAGTTTCGTCAATGTAGAGCTCTAAGCGCATTTCTGGAATCTCGGGCGGGGGAAGGGAATTGCACCTCTCGTCCAGGCCGGGGCGATTGATTGCTTTTGGCGTGGTCGTTTGATATGCATCTTTTTCTAACGTGGAAGTCAGCAATGTGCCAACCGGACGTGAAATGGTGACTAGGTTGACTAATGATGATTGCAGAGTTTTGCACCCAGCCCGATTGGTTGATTGATTCATTTAAAGTATGAGATTATGGGCAGATGAACACAGTAACTCTATATGACTCCATAATGAATTAAAATTCAAAATCAATAATTGCTTTGAGTATGAATTTGAAATACCACTATGTGGTAGTTTTAATTTACAAGCAAAAATAAACTCACCACCATTTAGCTTCAAGTCCTCAGTCACGAAGTTGTAATTTTTGAAGCTTTTCTTGGACACGAACATACCAAAGCGCTTCGGATTGTTCGATGACAACTCTGGTCCCGGACGCACGAAACATCGACTGCAGTGCACTGTTGACCATCAGCTGCCCTCTGTTCGAGGCTCTGACTGGTTTTGATTTACAAATTTGTGCAAATGAGCCTCTCTCTGACTCAAGAAAACCAAAAAAAAACTCCTCACCTGTAGCAACCACAAACAGTAACAACAACAACAACAACAACTGACCGGGTGTCATAAAAACATGGTGCGTGAAGTCAACCATCATGAGGAGTGAGGCACAGCGCAAATTCAAGCGTTGCTTAGAATTCGAATCCAATTGTGTGATGTTTAAATCATAAGATTTAAAGTTATGTTCTTCAAAGCAGCGTTAGTAGGCCCTGACGATGGGAGAAGCGTGGTTTCTAATGATTTATTAATAAATGCGAAATGGCTTTGAAACACCACAGTAGTGGAGGAAGGCAGTATGATAATCGGTGCCACAAAGCAACTGGAAAGACAAACAGTCGATACGGACGCACGGTAATCGTGGAAGTAGCCTGCCGGAATCTCCGGGCTCTATGCGACGAGATAATTATGCGTGATTTTCCTCCCCACTGACTGTCAGTGGCTCTTGGCGGTGGCAGAAATATGCAATGGAATTAGCCGCTAGTGCGAGGAGCAGATAAAGGGATGCTGGCATTGAATTAGAATGCATAATGTCTTTGTAAATTACGGTTGCGTGGGGACTGAATTCGAACGGAAAATGGCTTCATTAGTGCGGTACTGCACTCTCGTGTGCTTCTCGTTAAGCTCGAAGAGTTTCGTGTGCGTCGTAGAGTAGGGCAAATTGAAATGAATGATATTTTCACGCATACTTCAAGGACGGAACGATTAACTGAGCAGCTCGCGAACAGTGTTTCGCTTTGCACCGCGAAAAAAAAATCTAACTCTGCTCGTAATGAAGGTGAAAAGGAAAGGAGAGTTTACCGAAATTTCAAAAGTACGAAATTTGCAATCGTTGGCATGAGAAAAACTTGCGTAATAGCTGTTTTTTTAATAGAGGTAATATTTTGAGCAAACGCTCTCAATGTACGAGTTGTAGTGTTGTTCAGAAATAGCTCGAATTTTATCCTAAGTAGTTGTGCTGAAAAAGTTAGTGAGTTGAATTTAACTTATGATTATTGAATACCACGGAAAGGCTCGCCGTTGTCAATTGAGACAATTTAGCTTGACTAACGTTTGTTTTAATAACACACACAGCTGGAAAAGGTAGTGTGAATTTCTGTTCAATATCATGAACATAAATGGAGCGTCACGAAACTTACAAATTAACATTATAAATCGGATAATGTTGTTTACAAAAGCTCATCATTACTACAACTATTTCATGCAAGTTACTGCTTCGTTTAGAAGGATATACGATTTTACATGCTCTGATATCTACACCATAACAAAAATTCAGATTTTTTTTCTGTGCAGCAATGAACAAAGTACACTCGAAAAACAAAAATATCGACTCAGAGTAGAAGTGCATCAACCATGTCGAAAACACTTTGTATTTGCAATATTGTTCGAAAAGCGAATGTAGACAAAATAGACGATAAAGAGTACATCTAACTGAGTTTACCTATCATGTATGTTTGATTTTTGTTTGTTTTGCTATATAACATTCGTATTCGGTGCGCTTTAAGATATCGCGTTCATGCTTTCTAAGAACTTTTTGACGTAGGACTACGTTTGTGTTTTCAATGCTGGGTTACACATCGCGAGTGCAAAAAATTAGAGCATCACGAAATATGGGTAGATTTTGAACGTTAATAAGTCAGTCATTTCACGATCGCTTTCCAAAATGTTTACACCAATCGATTTGAAAAGTATTGATTTTAAACGTTTTAATATTGCAAAATTAATTAATGTGACGCGCCGTCAGATCACCCAATTGCGTGCATCTGAATGGTTGCTTCCAAACACGGACGACAGAGTCACACACGGGAAATAATCTGTTCTTAAAAATGAGAAAAACAGGTCATGATTTCATGAATGTGTTGTTTTCGTGTTACGAAAATACACCGTGAACAGTATTCATGATATCATAAACTATTTTTCCGCCGCAATGAAATCATAAATAAAGCGGATTAAAATCGTGAGCTGAATTCCTGAAACTGAAAACGGGATTTATTAATCTGGCAAATCTAGTTTATCGTCTCTAAATGTAAACAAAAAAAGACCATCGTCAGGATGCGGTCTTAGCGCTCATATGAAGAGCTGTGATAGTACTTGGTGTGTGAACTCACTCTGCCATTGCGGTTCTCGAATAGAATATTGATTAATGCAGCTGATTCATAAAATAAGTTAATAGTTCGTTTTATGATTTAGTATTCATGAAAACAGAAATGAATTTGTTTCCGTGTAGACTAAGCGACTTGGGTGTGTATGTGTGTATATTGAACGACTATGCATTGTCGTCGTATACCTTTTCCTTTTTCCTCCAACCTCCCAGTACTTAAAAAACAACAAAAATCACACCCATTATTGCGCATAAAAGAGCAACACTCTCGTCGTCATCATTCTTCGTCTGACCGTAGTGTGGAATTGGACCGAAGTGCACAAATTCTCCAAGTTGCATTTTATCAGAAGTTCGGCTAGTGTAGGTTCATCCCAAGCGCCGGGAACGGAACGGTGTTGTTCGGGGAAATTAGAGAGAGGAGAAAGGAGAAGAAATTTGCAGAGATAAGGAAAGTTTTTAATCGCGGTGCAAAATACAGTGATTAAAAACACGGAAACTTATCTCATTTCTGGTTGACATTCGTCAACACCAAGCGTTTACCTTCATTCATATTGCTGATAAGCGGACGCCGTTGCGTGAGTCTACTCTTGAATCCATGCTCAGCGAGTCTACGACCGACTGTTCTGTCAGAAACGGGGAGGGAGAGATTTTCCTGAATTGTGCAAACTGCGACTTTCATCAATCTTCTGCGGACGGCCTTTTTTTGGATCTATCAGCGACTGAACCCCATGCATTATGCTTTACTTCAACTGCACGAACTGCACCACGACTGACTCCAAACTTTTCTGCTATCTTCAAAAAATATTGTTCAACGAGATTTCGGATTTGTAAACTAATTTGTTTGCCGAGTATGGTTTTTGCTGTAGAACACGTTATAAAAGTCACCTAAAACTAAAACTTCCTTGATAGATTGACTAAGTCAATGCAAATAACAACGCACTGATTTTGAAATTTAAAAAAATTACAAACGAGTGGCGTTTAAAAGATTTTTTTTTTAAATTTAAATCTAACTTTTGTAATTGCGCTTTTATTTATGATATACTTGTTCTGGGTATTGCAGTACTTAAAAGGTAAAATACACCGAAAAAAATAAATGAATTTAAACAGACGCGTAAGATTTCCCCTCGTTTAATTTCATGCCAAAGCAAGCGTAAACAACGTTATTGTTTACAATATTTCATACAGCATACAACATTGTTTGCAATCTGCCATATAACATACCTGATTCCAGCGACATCTGGCTTAAATTTACATGAAAAATCCCATTAATTTATACCAAATCTAGCATTCCCGTTATGTGCATTAGATAACGCAGAATACTAAATGTTTCTTTTCAAACTTCTGCAACGTAAATTGTTATGCCCTGCCAGTATATTAAAAAGACTATAAATGAAGTTATTTTTCAGAAATGTTTATTCGCTGAGAAAATTGTTTTGATGCGTGATGGGCTTTTATTTATGCCGGTTAATATAAATGAAGACAAACAAAAACGTCAGGTGAGTGCACGATGCTAAGAAAACACTCATAAAAGGGTGGACTCTACTTAGCTAGACGAGAATAAGTAAATTCCTTAGTCAGATGAGAAAGTGAAAAATAAAAAAGTGAGGTAATGGCTCTCAACACATCAATTGGACTGCTCTAGTTGGTCTGTGCATCCTTAAAACAATACAACAATGTTGCAATTCAAACATAACCATCCTTCGATCAGGAAAACGGAAAACAAAATCCATTCAAACCTGTACAAAGATGTTAAATAGCATTCAAATAAGGTGTATATTGTTGATGTCTGAATCTAGAAAATTGAATCTCAATGTGAAGCAAAAATATCGTTATATATAATTGTAATCCAACAAAAAAGTAACTCGGTGAAAACGAGCAATCTTAGATTAAGATCGCCAACCTTAAAAAGTGCAATCAACTAGAAAATTTACTCTGTGGCAATACAATTTCCGTCTAGTCCATCTAGTTTCTGTTTAGTTCGTTGAACGACTAAAATTATATAATATGTAATAGAGATTTGAAACAGAGCAAAACTACCTAACTACAGAATTCCAAAATATTCGGTAAATTTAACCTAACAGATTGAACACTCCTCGAATGTTTTGCAGGCACTTTGATATAAAATGCTCAAGTTATACATGGACCAAAGCAAGTGGCGAAATAAATAAATTAAGTACCGGAAGAAGACATAACTGCGCAAACAAAGCAAAATAATACAAAAGCGTGTTTCTGCCGAGGAATCTCAATTTCATTTTCGTGCGTGTCCCACCGTTCACCATGACGTTCCATCGCAGACGACAGTCGGACCTTTTCGGGGCCACCACAATTTCACTCAAAGAGTCAACCTTCCAGCACAAAGTAATTAAGAAGCTTGTATCAGGAAAGCGGCGACATCTCATCCATTGAAATGGCTTTTTGCAAGCCTTTCACAGACAACCGCTTTAAAATTAAAATAATAAAATTCACTATGCACTGCTACGTAGTCCTACGTCACCATTGAGTACAACTCCATTAAGTTGTCTTCCTCTTTTAGTTTTTTTTACTGTGCGGATAGTTTGCTTACAAAATTTGTTTTTGTAAATTCGCTTGCGCTTGTTTTGTAAACATTGTTTTCGTACATAAAACACATTCTTCATAAGTAGATTTTTCGAACTGGTGAATTTCTAATACAAAAAGTATTGATAATAATAGTTCCAGAGTGTCGTATTGGTGAAGTTCTTTGACGAAATGATTCAGACTGATGCTGATTCTTTTTGATCAAAAAGGTTTTTCTTTCCTGAGTTTTGTGTGAGGTGGCTTTCTAGTGATTTTCTTCTGATTTTGTTTATTGTTTATGAAAATGACCTAAAAAAATTTTTTTTACTCCACATAAAAGAAATAGCGTCATACACTTCGAGTCAAAAACTCTTCTTCACTAAAAATAAAAGATGTTAGTATCCACAGAATGCTTATTCCTGACATAGCCCTCACGTACTCCCCTTTTACATTTACAAAACATCCATTATCCCCCCCATATAATTAACCTCCATAATAACGCAATAAGGAAACAATAATGGATATTCTTCTATCACGAGCCACCAAACAAACCTACCCCACTAATTTATCTTCATTAAAGAAGAATGATTATAATTTCCATAATCAACTACCTTATCTTATCTTAAACCTATTTCGTCTACAATGCTACTTGACAGTGTCGTGTACTAATACTAATTTTAACTAATATGTATTGGTACACGACTGGGTCCCTTGTGCTGGAAATACCTCGGTGCCCAATAAAAAACAATTTGGAATAAATGTGTGACAATTACAATCATTCTCTTATTTTCTAGTTACGGTATTCACTAAAACCTCTCCAAACTTTTATCTTCATAACCCTACTTACAGGTACCATTTTTGTATTGGTATAATTGTGTGACAGTAAAATCATTCCTTATTTTCTTTTGAAAAATTACTACGCAAGACCGGGAATCGAACCCAGCCACCTCCAACATGGCGTTGCTTTGTTGTGCCTTTACCGACTAAGCTAAGGGAGAACCCTAAGAAAGCTGAGGGAAGACTTAATTACAATCAGCATTCTTGAAATTCGTTTCTGTGCCGATATTTTCACAACTGATCCCCTATCCTTCCAAACGGCAAATAAATTATTATAATGGAAAGAGCTCACCGGAATGATCATCAAGCAACAAGCCAGCCTTACTTCTCCTGAACATACAAATGATTTTTTGCTAATTTAAATACATTTTCACGACTCACGATGAATAACCGATCACAGCCTTCTCCAACACATGCGACGGTTTTTATTGGTATTCTCCTATTGATAAGACTTACGTTCCATCACTAAAATACTTAAAGTTAAAAATCACAACCGTGGAATAATTAAACGCCCATTTATACCATCTAGGCCTGAGCAACAACAATCTCTGTGAGTGTGGACAAAGTAACCTGGTTATTTGATCATGTTCTGAGCATCGTGGAGTCAGATCTGAGCTTTATGCTTCCCTTCGGGCTCTAGGTACATAACCTCTGATGTACCAGTTCGAGATATTTCGGCTCGACGTGATCTGAAGTTTATGAAACTATGTTTTTTTGATTATCCTGACTAGCCTGCTCTAGTACTTTGTTTAACCTATATGTTACCTGTGTGTTAAGATGTAAGATTCTAGTATTTGTGTTTCTGCTCCTACTTTTTTGAAAATGTTCAATTAAAAAAATTAGAAAATGTTCAATTATTATGCCTCGAAACAACCACGAGTAATCGGTTCTTTTTTTCTGATCTTAATTTTTCAGATCATTAATGTATACTGAAAAGGAAAACTTGACTAGAGACTGTACAGATACATAAACTAAAACAAATTGCGAAATTAAAGGTAAAGCATGACGGCTCACAAATGTGCTTCAAAAGGCCTGAAGCGGTCGTTTAAATAGCCTAAGGGGCTCCTTCGTTTTGCATCAATTATTCTACAATTCAATAACTAGTACGGAGATTGAAAAATTATAATTTTTGTTTGTCGAGATACCGAAATGATGTCCTCGGCAATGTTTTGAGTAGTGCTAAGATAGACATTTTATTAGACAGATATTGTTTTTTTCATAAAGTATGTATGAAAATCAAACTTATGTATTCGTGTGTGGATCTTTTGGCAATACAATTTTTAAATAAGTTTTCGATTGAACAGACATATGACTTTAATTTTTAAGGTTAAATTGTTCACCTTGCCGATGGTAAGGCTTATCTCATGCTGCACCTAAACGTGAGCCAGGAATTAGATCAGTAGTGAAAGAAACACATATTCCATTCATTTTTTGCTGCCACGTCGTAGGACGTTTATTTAAAGGCACTATCATCGGGTGTAATACTAGCGGTATATGCCGCAATTCACTTTTAGACTTTTTCCTTTCAACGGAAACGACTAAAAGTACACTTTTCATTTTAGTGGCAACTTGTGTTGTCCATTTATTTTAATGGAATGAATAGCTAAAATACCTGGTTTGTTCATGGTATAGTAACTGCACGTAATAGCACACATTGATTAAAATGGTGAATCATGATAATAATCTGAGTGTTCAAAATGAAGTACATAGTCGAATAAAAGTGTTACTTAAGACTGACGATGATAAGTATGAATTTTAGAAATAGGACGCGGATGGCCCGCTTAGAAAACACCCTTGAAAGCAGAAAAACGAACCTTCTCATATGGTTTATAGAAGTAACAGGACCTTGTCATTGTACCGTTTTATTTCGTTTTAAACACGGACAATTAACCCGGCTTGTTCGTTGTTTGTGAGTGGTTTGAGTGCGAGGCGATGAGATTGAGTTGGAACAAGTATCCTACAAACCATACAGTAAATAAATAGAAAAGAAACACAAACTAAGTACAAACTCGCCAGGTAGGAAATTAAACATTTCTTTTCTAGGCTGGTTTGGATTTAAGATATTGTTCAAATTAAGAGTAGGATGGTTACCATATCCCAAGCTGGAGAGTGGACTAGAATTTAGAATTTCAATTCAAAAATTCAAACGAGGAGTCGTTGTGAGAATATTACCACATGATTTTCCCGTCAAATACTAATATCTTCTTTTTCATCTCCTTTTTCTATATTATTAACCTTTATGGTCGAGAGCGGCTGTGAGGTTGTGAATCGGACCGAGTGAGAAAGTTCAGCCCTGTCCTGCAAGTGATTTTGTTGGACAAAATACCAAAAATGTAAGGTTGACAGGTAAATAGGCGGAACAGTGGAGGTAAGATACAATAATAAAAAAAATACTATATAAACATATATTATGCAGTGATAATATATTTAATGCATTAAAGCGATTTGGACGGAGAGAGTGGCTTTTCTCCCCACTCATTGAGAAGTCCCCACGTATGATGGCTTGTGCCACGTTTGGTTGTAGGATTTGATCACTGGAAGAAGATTCCCCTGATTCCGCGGATTACGCGTAAGTGTCTCTGCTTACGGGTCCGCCCCTCCGTACAGTGTTGAATTAAATACAGACAGATGTAGAGGACGATCAATTGTGCCTTGCAACAATGAGTGATGATCTTTTACATGCATGCATACATACATATGATTCTATCTTCAATAGCTCAAGAGTTATTGATGCTTTTTAACCAAAATCAGTGTTACTTTCAGGACCGATAAAATGAACTCGGGCAAGTTCTATTAGAAAGAAGATCATAGATATTCCCTTATTCATATCCCACCATTAGAGTGCAACAGCATTCTCAGTAATAATTTTAGCAGTAATTGCAACTAGCCTACAGGAAAACATCGTCTAGTTCAAAATAAGTTTGTTATAATCGAGAATAGTAATGAATACTAATGTTTCCATCAGAATTGTATAGTGATCCAAATCATCTTTCGATAAAATTAGTTTGATTTGCCCGTTTTTGTCCGATGTGATGTTATTGATACTGAAAGAAGAGCTGATTTTGGATACAAAGCATAAAAGTACTTTTGAGATATAGAAGATAGAATCATACTTCCACAAACAGAATGGCGCATTTCTGATGAATAAACAAATCTGTTGAATTTGTATTTGCCAAAAAATCAGTACAAGAACAATTATTCTCATAATACCCTCCATATGCCATCCACAAAAAATATATAAATGACTATTCCTAACATTACACAAGATTTTGCTGAAAATATCATTTCGACAAACAACTACGATAAACTGTTAAAACGCAATTCAACAAACCAAAAACGCGCGTTTTAGGCCTATTAAACCACTGTAAATTCGTAGGCAAAGCCTGAGGCGATCTCCAAAACGCTTAAAACCCTGAACATGATGCGTCAAAAAATATTTGCGTAACTCAATCAAAATTCCAAATAAGATGTGTTCTGAATTATAGGAAAATTCATCAGTTTCACGATTTCAAAATCACTCATCCACAATGGTTTGGGTAAAAATATCCTTGGGGAGCAATATGTTGAAATCCAAACCATTTATGTTTTGAAAAGACATTTTCAACAATTTTTGGAAGCCACAAATGGGTTTTCCAAACATGATTCTGCTATTTCAAATTCAAATGTTACGCAGGGCTGGTGCAAGATAAATTTGCTGGATATAATCCCTAAAGAATTATGGCCGGCCTCTTTGCCAGACTTGGACTTTTCCATTTGGGACATTATGAAACAGAAGTCCAAGAAACCCAAACCCATGGGTATTGATAAATTCAAAGCAACTTTGCAAAAAATATGAACAAGAGATGTGTGCCACTTGTAATGCTTTCCTGATACGGCTCAAGGTAAGCATGGTCGCAAAGGGGGGCCCAATACGAACTCTAAGTCTATCCTGTTATACATTAATATGTTAGTAAAAGAACCCAAAAAGAACCAATTTATAATTTCATTTCAATTCAATCAATGACGTTTTCTATTTGCTTCACTTATTGAGCCAACCCTGTAAACAGAATCTGCAACAAAATTACTGTAATGTAAATGAAAACCAATTTCAAATGCTTCCTTTCCATTCGAATTCCTATTTATTGTCTATGGTCAGGAATTACATCAAAACGTAAAACATGGCATTTTTCCAAATTACACAAATAGACTCATTAAAGCTTCACGCAACTGTTAATGTACCCAAAAATATCTCAGTGTGATTGAACCCTCCTTCCAATAAAAGCAAGTTTGTTTTGCTTCGATCGAAGCAGTAATAATTAAATCCACTTTCAATTCATTATCGAGTTCCCATCCTCAATCAATGCAGCCAATTCTAGTCATCTCACCCCTGCCCACCCAATCACATTTCTAATGTTGTTGCTTTCGGCAACACCACTTCCAATTAATTAACGATAATAGAAACAAACCAGAAATAGTAATTACATTGCCATTGCTCCTCGGCAGGTCCTCTGCTGCTCGTCGTCACTCCAAAGCTGGTTATTTGTTGCATGCGAAAATCGCCAACACCGCCACGTTTATTCGCACGAAATCCAATTCGGGCTCTTACATTCCACAGTGATTGCATTCCCACGCAGACTTTACGGTACGCACTGATTTACGTTTGAACGTAAAACGATCGCATGGGTTCATCGCTTGTTCGGGCACCCAAATCACTGTAAATCACCCCTTCTTCTTCTTCTTCTTCTTCTTTCTCGTATCGCACTGTATCGGCTTTTATTTATATTACTAACCCTTCTAATTCGATTCGATTCGAACCAGCAATACAAGGGCACAACGCAACACCCTGCTTCAAAAAAAAAACACCTTGTTACTTGTACGAACGAACAATCAAACAAACTATTACTAATAGGCTAGGGGTTCCAGCGCAAATGGGGTGCTGATCGAATTTTAATTAAATTCCATTTTTTCGCTTCGATACGTCGGAACAATTTTTTTTTCTGTTTTCGATTTCACTTGCCGGGCAAAAGCTTTTTCGAGATGCCCTCTCTTTTGTTATCGTGTGTTGGGGGGTTTGTTTTCGATCGATCGTTCGATTCGATCCTTCACGCACTCACTAATCTTTCGATTTCAACTGCACACAACGAACTCTTTGACAAAGTTTCACTGCTCTTTACCACACTGAATGGACGGCTTCAAAGATTCCAAACACGTGTTATCACATTCGATCTGGTACTCTTCTTGTTGTTGTTGTTGTTTGCAACTTTTCCTCAACATGCATTGCAATTTTGCTTGGTCAAGATCCTCACGCAGGAGGCAAACAATCACATCTTTGTTGTTGCGAAAAAAAAAATAACATAAAACTCGCGCAGTTGGAAAAACAGTTGTAAAATCCCCCAATAACAACGGGAGGGTGAAAGAAACCAACCATTCATTAATTTATTTTCACCAGTGTGTGTATTTTTTCTTTCTTGTTGCTATTTTGCACAACCGACAAGCAGCGCCAGTGGAGATGAGTGGTGTATGGTCGTTGGCAGTAATCAAATTTCACCCCGAGCTCGGCGTCGTCTGACTACAACGACTGAGTTTGATGTGCACCGGAGCTTGTTGATAGGTCTGAAAGAAAATAATAAAAAAAAAAAAAACAGACAAGAAATAGTAAAATAAGACATTGTTGGGAGAAAATTGTGAAAATAAAAACACAAGAAGCGATGCAATGGAGAGACTGTTTTTATGAGGCTTATTAGGCGAACGGTGGCAGAGCATTGATTGCGACGAGGAGTGCTATTTTTTCGGGAAGTTGATTTTGCTTCCACAATTGTGTTTGTACAAGCAAATGCGACTTCGAGCGATTGGTGGGTTTCACTTTCGAAAAAGTTACAGTTTTTAGGAATTTTGTTTTGGAGAAAATAAGCAATGTTTGGAGAAGAACTGTAGTTTGTGTAAGGACCAGTGGATCCAATAGTGAATGTGCACTAGACTAATGCAAATTTTTGGAAAGTCGCAGTGTTTGAGCAGAAGGGCACGGCTTACTTTGCGAATGTCCTTGAAGCCTAATGTTCATGTGTGTGTTTTTTTTCTGAATTCAAATGACTTAAACAGAGTTTGTACGGAGATCGATCTTAACTTTTAGATAACCTTCGCCGCCTGCTGTATATAAACATATTTAATCCAAATTCACAAAACACTTCTAGATGCTCTAATTTCAGCATTAATCACCCCCCCCAAAAAAAATTTATTTCCAAAATTCCCCCCCACCACCCCCCACCCCTCCTATTTTTATCCCCCCCCCTTTCCTTATCCATTTACTTCTCCCCCCCCCCCCCCCCCCCTTTCCACCCCCCCTTTTTATCCCTTTTTTATTCTCTTTTATTCTCCCCCCTTTTTTTACTAAAACAAAATTATCATATAATTATTCCCCTTTTTATTCGTATCTTGACATATACGCATCTCTAACATTTTTTACCTAACCTATCCTGAGTCAAAAACAAATATACTTAACATCTACCTCGCCTTTTCCTTACATCTAACTTAATTATTCTGTAGCAGCGGGTGCTCCGCTGCGTCGGCTTAGTTGTGGTTTAGGTACTCAGTTAAAGACCCATGTGTGTCCGTTACTTTGTTTAGTAGATTTGTGTTCTGTTGTTTGTTGATTTCTAAGCTTTCTGCGACGTCTAATTTCCAGGGTGTAGAGATAGTCCGTAAGATTGTGATGTCATGCGTCGTTATGTCGTGATTTTCCTTGAAGATGTGTTCTGCAACTGTCGATTTGAAGTTATGTGAAATTCCTTTGCCATTCTGTTTGACGGCCTTAGTCACCTCCGCTAGATGCTCTTTGAACCTTGTTGCCAAGGTTCTCTTTGTTTGACCTACATATATTTTGCTGCTGTGTTTACACCTGATTTTGTATACCCCTGCTCTGCCTAATACATCGACTGAATCTTTGGTGGAGCCTAACAACGATGCATTTTTGTTTCTACAACAAAAAAAAACAAACCCAAAATCCCCTACTTAGTTGTTGTACATATTTTTTGGTATGTCTTTATAGAAAAAGGCGGTAACACGTTTCAGGGGTTTAGGTGAATCGGAGTGGGTTGTTTTTGATTTTCCTTGAAGATGTTTTTCCTTTTTGTTGATGATAACTTGAATTGTCCTCTTTTCGTTATCATTGAGCCTGGCAGTTTCGAAGATATATGCTAATTCTTTGCCTTTCCGGCTTTGTTGAGAGGAAGGGTCAACATCCGGTGGATCATGTGGTGGAAAGTGGCCATTTAATGCTGAAAAGAGTGGTTTGAAGTTTCCGGGATGACACTTTGAGTGTTTGTGGGTTTTCTGAAGATTTCAAACTCTAAAGACGATGATGACAATGGTTCTCTCACAACTAGAAGGTCGAGGAATGCAAGTTTCCCATCCTTATCTATTCCATGAGTGAACTTAATGTCTGTGTGGAGGTTGTTGATTTGTTGAAGAATTAAGGGAGGATCTTCTTGTCTCACTACAGCGAAGATGTCGTCGATGAATCTCCACCAACGAGTTGGGAGTAATCCGTTCGCTTTTAGGATTGTTTCTAGATTCGCCGTAAATATTTCACAGAGGAATGGGGATCTCTTCCATGCAAAGGCGAGTCAGCTTAAGCTTTGTTTTATTTATTATATGTTAAACATCATCTGACAACATGGTATGCATGACAAAATTTAAACTACAACTTTTAAACAACGCAAGCGATTCTTGAAACTGCTATTTGAGAAGTCAAACAGATGATACACACTATTACAACTAACACACATTGCACGAATTGGTTCGTTTTGTCCATAAACCGTTAAGGAAGACGTAGAAAGTCGGTTGATATTAACGTTAATATTAACTGTCGCCCAGATGTTCGGAGCATCAATTTCTCCACGAAGCAGTTTACCGATAAATACAGCCCGCAAATCTCTCCTCCTTTTCACCAAAGTGTTCATGCCCAGAAGCTTACAACGGCCTTCGTACGGGGGAAGTTTAACTGGATTGGTCCAGGGAGAAAACCTTGAGGCATACCTTATATACTTTCGCTGTACAGCCTCAATCCTAGTGGAGCAGATTTCCATGTAGGGGCTCCATACTACTGCAGCAGTTTCAAGAGTTAAGTGTACCAGCGCAAAGAATAGAGCTCTCAGGCAATAGGGATCACGGATATTATATGACCGTAGTGAGCCTGAAATGTATTCCCGTTGGATTCATTGGCTGTTTATCGTGTAACAATGCTCTATGGGAATTTTCTTCTTGGTAAAACTTACAACCGAGCAGTTCGATACGCTGACACTTGATCTGTTGCGCACCGACTTGGGAAAATATTTATAAGTTTTATCACTTCCTCACAATCAGCAGTTGAGCGTACAACCAGGTGTATTTTGAGATCACCAGCATACACAATTTTACATCCCGGAGGAGGAGTTAAACAAACATTGCTAATATACAAAGAAAACAGGAGTGGTCTTAGATTGCTGCTCTGTGGGATGCCAGATGTACTTCGGAACCTTCGAGATTCAACGTAGGCTAGCTTCACAGAGAGATTACGGTCTGATAGGAATAATTCGAGCCAGCGAACAAACAAAACCTAAACACCCAAGCGTTGCACTTTAGTCAAAAGTATAGAGTGGTCAACACGATCGAAAGCAGCTTTGATGTCGGTATACACTGTATCAATTTGTGAGCCCTCTTCCATGTGGTGGAGACAAAAAGAGCTTAACTCGACTAGATTAGTGATGCGTTGTGATGTATCATCGTAAATGTATAAATGAATAATTGATCGATAAAAGAAGATACCAGGAGTTGCACATTGAGAATGATTCACTACTCCCAACCCGCATAAACATTAACCATAAGAAGTGCCTAACCACCAATTCGGAGTATCATCCCAACTGTAAGTGGTATGGTTATACCATCTATAATATCGATCTTGTATGTTTACAAGTACAAGTACAAGTGACATTCTGTTCTCTGCACAGAACAAAAATAATGAATTTTAACAGGCGCGTAAAATTTCCCCTCGCTTGATTCCAAGCCTGAGGAGGCGTTTGCAATTCAGGCGTTATCTGGCTCAAATTTACATGAAATATCCCATTAATTTCGGTCAAACAAGCATTCCTTTTATGTGCATTAGATAACGCAGAAAAATAAATGTTTCTTTCAAACTTTGTGAGTGCAACATCAGTTCGATCAATCACGGAGTGGCAGATCACGGGTGGTCAATACGCTCATGCTGAGAGCACCATCCTTACTGTTAATTTAAATCAGTCGAAATCAGTTCTCATGCGTTATTGAAAATTCACTATCCCAATGAAAAACCATTATCCCACTTCCTGAGTGGCTCCAAAAGCGGCTATTTGTACTGTTGCGGGGCGGCCACACTATCTCAATTTAAAAATTCCCGCATTTTTCCCGCAATATTCCTGCATTATTCTCGCACTTTTGCCTAATTTTCCCGATTTAGAAATGAGTGAATATAAGTTGGCTTAATAGATATTTTCGAAGTTTTTGAGTTTTTTTTTAGTTTCTTGATTATCGAGATTTTGGGCTGGTTCATCTTCCGGCGTAGTCACTCAACTACCTTTTGGGTATTTTCGTAACTTGTCCGGGGGTGAGATTCGAACTCGTGACTGTGTGGTACAACGAAGATAGATAGCCAACACTGCCAGTAACACCCGTTACGCCCCTTAAATATAATCTACCTTTTACCCATACACTTGGCACAGCACTATCGCAGTAGTCGTTGATTCATGACCAAGCATTTTCCCTTTTCGTGTCTGGCAGTGAACGACGTAAGATCGTCTTAAAACATAGTGGGTGATTCGTCAGTTCCGAGATATTCACAGTGACATTGGCGTGAGAGATATGGATGTTAACCTCTAGGCCGGGGTCACCCTCTTTTGAGAAAATTGTTCAATATGGAATGCTTCTGCTTTGTTTCAATTAGGCAAAATGACGGATAGCAGCTTCAAATCGGCGTATTGCGCAACCTGTTTTACATTTTTTGTGTATTCATTGGCTGTACGCTGTGGAAGAGCACAACCCGTGCAGGAGAATCTTGATAACTGGCCTTGGAATTTAAGAGCGTAGCATAAGAGGTAAATACGTAAGCAAAATACCTAAGAATTGCAAGCAAAATATCTTTCGAATAACAACACTTGTTATTTGGTATACTTGAGAATACCTGAGAGGTACTATTTTGGTATTGGCTTACCTTAATTTGGTATTCGCATAAAATTGTGGGAACATTTTTATGGTATTATCCTCAGGCATTTTACCCGAGCAGAAGCGAATAATTTGATAACTGGCCTTGGTATTTATGAGCTCAGATTAAGAGGTAAAATACCTGAGGATAATACCATCAAATTGTTCCCACAATGTCATGCGAATACCGAATTGAGGTAAGACAATACCAAAATAATACCTCTAAGGTGACCAGATACTTACCCAGGTATCCGGAATATCAAGTTTAGTGATTCTAGAGACATTTTGCTTGCAATTCTTAGGTATTTTGCTTAGGTATTTTACCTCTTAATCTGAGCTCATAAATACCAAGGCCTGTTATCAAGTTATTCGCTTCTGCTCGGGTACCTCTTATGCAGGGCTCTTAAATACCAAGGTCAGTTATCAATATATTCGTTCCTGCTTGGGAAGAATTCCTCAACGGGTAGGAGAATTAGAGGAACATCGCTAACAACAAACAAAGATGGAGCTGCAATATACGCCAGCAATGGTTTTGACGCCGATTGCCACCTACGTACTTTTTTGATCAATTTTTAAACAAAATCTTCAATCAGTCAAGTTCAATCACAAATACTTATATTTTAAAACCCGTATCTACGCTCAATTTTGAAGCAGTTTTATTTGTTCGTCAATACACGCTGCATCGGACCTCTGGGATCGGCAAAAAGCTTCGATTTCTATGCTTCATCTTCCTTTGCTATTTTTTCTGCTCCTCTCTTCTTCTCGCTTCTTTTTCTTGCAAATCTTCTTCACTTTATTGTTCTCTCAGCGACTCGTCGTATTTGGCACGAGCGTTGCGTCTTCAAAGACGGCATGGAGCACAGCTGCCCAAATTCTTCTTTCAGCGCTCAGGTGGTCTTTATCTACGAACGATTCCAGACACAACTCCAGACGCTTTTTAGCTAGTGAGTTACAACATCAGGTGTTGAGGAATAGCATCTTCCCTCTCAGACTACAACCCTGTAGTTCCTCACAAAAATGAGTCCTTGCCTCAGTATTGTTGTTTGCTATCGAACGGGTTCACTTACAAGCAAAAGATCTATATTATGCAATAGCCGAATCAATAGGAGTGAGAGATCGAATCAGAGTTTGGGAGATTGTCGGAGTCATCGATGACAACACGTGAGAAACATGAGTGATAAGCAGTGATAAGAGAGTGGGATCCCTCTATCTCTACCATGGACACCCTAAATCATCGATCACCGGTCTGACGATGACCTGCAGTATTAGGATCGTTTAGTTCAACCTCAACTCGTATTTCGATCGCCAGCACACTGGTTAAGGCCTCCGCATGGCTAGCGTATGGTTTTATTTTTAAGTCGAAATTCTGTTAGTTTAAGCTGTAATAAATGTAGTGCATGTAGTTTTGTTTTAGTGCAAATACATTTGTTTTTAATCTGTGGTGACCGCGAGTGTGATTAAATGACCAGAAAGGAAAATAAATAGGATAGTCAAATGAAGAATTTCCCGTGGCATAACCCCAAACCAGTCGAGTGTTGAGGATCCACCCATCGAAGGAGGTAATTCGGTTTATCCCCAACATCAGGGTTAATGCAGGTAACGTAACGCGTTAAAGGTTATGTTAATGGAGATTTGTTGAGTAGCTTCTTCAAGCAAACACAGTAAAAGATCGACAGTCGTTGCGGGATGCCAAAACGGAAATTTTTGCAAATTTTCTCGCTTTTTTTTTTGCCGATTTAGAGGCAAAACCGATTTCCACATTCATTGCAATTTTTTCCATAGCGGCTCTTATTTTAAGTCCCACCAAATCGTCGAAAAGAAGCGGTGCCATAGGAGATTCGGTCTGGTATTCCCTGTGAATCGACTCGACCCTGGCTGCAGACGTGATGACAAAATTCAATTAGAATTAGAAATTTAATTAGATCGTTGGATTGCATAGATAACAAAATTGCTACTCAAATCATAAATTTGAAAAAGGTGTGAGCACGGTTCCTGACATATGAAAAAATTCTCGTTGGGTTTGGAAATTTCCGACATTTTCCCGCATATTTCCGGTGATTTTGGATTCCCGCCTTTTTTCCGCATTTCTCGATTTTCCAGAGTCTGTGGGCCACCCTGAAATTATCGGCCGTTGGATTCTCGGCGAAAAAAATTACACAATATGAAAGAAAGGAAAGCTAGATTTGGCAGAACATAATGGGATATCTTATGTAAATTTAAGCTAGATATCGCTGGAATTAGGTTGTATGGAAGATTGCAAACATTTTTGTATGGCGTATGAAAGATTGGAAACAACTTCGTTATTGACGCTTGCTTTGGCTTGGAATCAAACGAGGGGAAATTTAACCCGTCTGTTAACATTCATTTTTTTTTTCTGTGTAAGTGTGCAATAAATACATTAGGTTGGGAAGACAGGAGAAAGCGTATTCCTAAAATTGGGTCTCCGGTTTTCATGTGAAATCATTGTTCATGTTTCTTTGTAAATAGTTAATTTATAACGTGACTATTTTCTGTATTTCTAGGATGCATAGCTGAGCATATCGGTTCAATTTATAAAAAATTAGGTCATTCGAAGATCATAATTTTTTCAACTCAACCAGTGGAGCCATGGTGGCTAAAAAGTTAAGGAAATCGAAAATATCATTGAAGTATATAACTATAAATTGATGATTAATGTCTCAACTGCTTCAAAATAAGTCGATCAACATAAATATTCCAATTATTGCTGGATTTATATTTGCTGGATGACATATATTATACATAGGTCGAATGAAGGAGCTAGGCTAACATTACATCCCGGTACCCTATGTAAAAATATTTTGTAACATTTCTCGTGTCCTTTTTTAAACAGACGTATATGATTTTGCAAACAAAGAGGGGAAGTAAGAGTAAAACGTTAAGTTCTTGAAACACTTGCTACACAATACTACAGCTTGGTTTTGGCCTGATGTCTTATTTCTTGTTTCTTGTCACTATGCAAAATACATTTGGAATGATAATAGGCACAATAGATTAAATACGTGCCAAACACGTGTCAAAATCGGACAATTTGTATAGAAGATGTGAATTTACTTTGCTAAAATTATCAATCAGTTTTGTAGTAATTTTTTGTATAATTTTTAAGTGACCGAAATTTTACGTGGACAAGCTTTAAAACCAGTGCGAAGTATTTTTCAGGCCATGATATTAACGAAAGCAAAATTCAACAAACTGACCACTGCAATTACGTTTGATAATACGAGAATCCAATGTCTCCATCAGTAGTATGCAGGGCTGCCAGAGTGAAAAGGGCAAAAATCAACAAGAAAGAGCTTGCTTCATCTTCGTTGTCAATTTTTTTTTACGGTCCAGCTCAGTCTAACAGTCCAAACCGGTTGAACTTGTAGGGACGACAACAAAAACGACTAAAGGTAACCTCAAGTCAGATCCCACTTTGTTACTGTTGGTGAATAGTTTGTGGTTAAGAATTTCACGCATTTTAAAGGTAAAAGTCGCTAGAATATAAAAACGAGCGCCGAATTGCACCACAACTTCGAATATTTGTAGGCACAAATCTAAAAGAAGCTACAAAGATTTCACATGCCAAATATTAAGGACTTGTTTGCTGCAGTGCAACAAGAAATGTTAATGTTTGGCATGTGAAAACTTTGTAGCGACCTTCACCTTAAAGATCCACGAATAAAATAGTAAACTTTATGTTTTTTTATTAAATGATTCGCAAAAGGTAGCTATGTCCATCTTGATCCACAGAGTGCTTTAAGAAATAAATGAAGCCACAAGGTTTTTGTTTTATATGAGCAACCATCGGATTCCAATCTCACACTCATCAACTAATACACTACACCACCTGTCGTACATATCGAATTTTTCGGAGCAAATAATATATGTGTTGCATTTTTGCCTTCAGCCAATGTTGCATTTGTTCTTCAAGTCTCATAGCGAACCCATAGCGAAAAATTAAACCAAAATCATGCGAAATCGCAATACAATCTCTCGTTTTAATGTTGGGTGTAGTGGGGATAAAAAGGCGCAAAATGACAAATGGCAAGGAGTCGGGCCTGGAATTGAACTCCCGACCTTCTGCTCAGCTGGCAATCAAAAAGTAATCCAACCGCGTCTCATTATAGATAACTAAAACCATTTTAATAGGGTGTATGCGGGTGGTTTTGGCTATAGCTCCCTATTCTGGCCCTACCTCAGAAAAACGATTAAATAATAGCATGCGTGCACTTTGCGAGTAACATGTTTGCTTACTTAGGATTTTTATCAACAAGCCTAACTTTAGATTTATGACCTGCAAAAATGGGAAGTATTGTCAGTACAAAGCAAATTTCATTCTAAAATATCTAGCATGAATGTTTAAGTGAAAGCGCAGGTGATAACATTCTGAACAAAACTGGAAGAAAATTCGGTTGAACCGAAGAAGAAATAGATAAATAATATTTGCAATGTAAAATGTAAAAAAGCCGAATTCAGATAGCTTTCATACATAAAAAAAAAAAACATCAAGGAATAACCGGTCAACTCAAGTCTAGTTTTCAAATAAATTCAAAAAGTAAAAATAATTTTCAAGATATCTTATGATTATCCTAGAGATATTCTAAGTCAATTTGTATACAGGTTTCAATGGAACTTAAGTTGTGACTTCTTTTTATTGCAACCTACTTTTCCAAGTTTCGTGATCAACATATTTTTCAATCAATATGATGAATCGTAAAGAAGGTATATTATGAAAAATAATCAAAACCTAAATCTAAATAATTAAGTTCCTTGTCACAAAATGCTACTGGTTTCCATTTTAAGAATTGTTATTCTCGACTTACTGATATGTTATTTTGAATGGATTACATTACATTTCGACAACAAAATATAATATCATCAAATATATAGAT
This sequence comes from Aedes koreicus, assembly GCA_024533555.2. Lineage (NCBI taxonomy): Eukaryota > Metazoa > Arthropoda > Insecta > Diptera > Culicidae > Aedes > Aedes koreicus. The sequence goes on along the minus strand of JAHHFK020003220.1, from coordinate 31,804 downwards.
CTGCACCAAAATCTAACTTTCATTGAAAATTCAATGACTTCATTAATGAATTAATAATTCACTTCAACCAGAAAACACACTCTTAAAATTTGTCTCCATTGATAGCTGCCTTCACCTTTGCCAAATCAAACCGTTCATTCATCATCAATGCATTCGAAATATTACTTTCAATGTTGCTATGCACTCAACATATAGATTTGACAATAATGACACTACTCTTTCTTCATCATTTCCCAAGAAATCTCCTTGTTTTGTTATTATGCACCTCAGTCAAAATTCTTCAAAATATCAATTCTTCCTGCCAACACTTGCAAACCACTTGTGAAACTCATGAAATCAATCATTACTTCTTTAATCGTTTGACACAATAACTTTCACACTTTTGCTCCACAGTTCTTAGAACACAGCGAACGTTCCTGTTTTCAACGTCCAACAACCATGCCAAAAACAAAGCTCGAAATACGGAACTTACATCGACTAAACTCTTCGTTTTCCTTCCGAATTTTCGTAATCTTTTCGCCAAAAAAAAAAAACTACATCAACACAAACTACACCCCATACTTTCACGTGCCTTCGAAACCCGCGCGCGCTCACGTTTCTGGCAGCTTTCCTTCGGTGTTTTTGCTCTTCGCGCTTGCACTTACGCCACAGTTTATTGCTGCTGCTATATTGCTGTTATTGTTATTGTTCGTTATTTCACCTTCTTTGTTTTTGTTTGCGAGAGAAAATTTCAGTTCCGCGACGACGGGAACCGCGCGAACGGGCGACAGCGAATCTGCCTCACTTCTCGACACACACGCATTCGGTTGTTCCTCTCGTGAACAGACTTCGACGGCAACTGACTGACTGCTGGTGCTCGCCAACGATGTTCCATGGCACGACGGACTTGCGATGCGATCAACACCCCCCAGTGGCCAGTGGTGCCAGATCAACCGGACGTATTCAAACAAAATGCGTTCAAAACATTTACGATTCCATCACAGCAACCGGCGCTATGATATCAGCCATTTTTTCTGTAGGTCTGTCATCATTCTGTCGCGTCTTCAATTGTTGCAGTTTTCTTGGCTCGATTCGTTCAAATCGTTTCCATTTCAAGTTCCCTAAAATATGAAACCGGAATTTGTGGCACCGCAGATGTCGTCGTCAAGCCTCAACCGTCTGAATGGCAATAATCGTTGTATGAAAAACTTCCACCGGCGATATTTGACCTTATGTCGGGCGAAAAACTACCAACCACTGTCCGAAATCGTTGGCAGCGGTGGAGGGGGCGCCACAGCCCGTAAAGTAAGAGCGGACAGTTGCTGGAAAACGGTCGATTTTTTCGGTGATCGCTTCAAGGAAATTGACTGGCAATTTATTTCCGATGCTCTGCGTGAAGATTCCTCGCTGGAATTGCTTGCCATTCGACTGAGGAAGGTCCTAAACGATGGTGAGTGAGAATGACTGAAATTCGCGTCTAGAATGCTGCTTAACTTCCAATTGATTTCAAGTTCTCGAAAATGGATGCCAGCGAATGGAGACGGCGGTGGATCGTCCGGTTATATTGATCAAACGCTTGTTTACGAAGCTGATGGAAGGATTGGAGGGTTTTCTGGTCAACAATCAGACCGTGAAAACTCTCATACTGGAAGCCTTACCCATTCAGGGTATTCACATGACAACATTCATAAATGTAAAATTCTTTTTAGTTTTTGTCTTCTGATTGTATTACTTATGTATAACTTCATGTTTAAAGGGCCTCCAACAAAATTGCTCCATTACCGAGCTGAGTTTGGCGCGCAGTGCTATCCGGGACGAAGGATGTGAAGCAATTTGCAGCGCCGTAATGCATTTGCCAAAAATTGATTCGTTGAACCTGTCTGGTTGTCAACTAACTGCTCGTGGGTGCCGAGCAGTGGCAGAGCTAGTGAGATATCAAAAAATCAAGAGATTTGCTCAAAGTTGGCAATATTCGCTGCGCTACAGCGACGTCAACACGGAAGAAATGCAAGGTTTACGAGTTCTTTCACTAAGCTCAAACCCGAACATTGGCGACGAAGGTATGTCAGAGCTAACAGAAGTGCTCAAAGACGACGAATGGATACGCCAAATTCACTTCAGAAATTGTGGATTGACTGACAATGGGGCTAGAATGTTGGTGGACTGTTTAAGTTTTAACAGAACTATCAAGAACTTTGATATTCGCAGCAATTCGGGCATTTCGGGTGAAGCCCTCCAGGGCATAATAGTTAAACTGGGCGATGAAAACGGGTCATTGGACGAAAGACTATCCGTACAAGAAGTTGGAATAGTTGCGCAGCGGAAGGTGAGAGCTTCCGAACAAAATATATACCTACAGCAACAGTTAGCAGCTGAGCGACATAAGAGCTCCGAATTGCAAGCTCTTGTCAAACAGTTACACCACCAACAGGAAGAAACCAAAATGCAAATAAATAAAATGAAGCAGGACTATGGTTTGCTATTGAATCAGTAAGTAGTACTAAAATTTCTTTTCTCGGAGTATTTGAATTTAATGACCAATATTTCCACATAGACGCGATGAACTACTCAATCAAGTGCAACGTTTGCAGAAGAAGCGACCACAGAGTAGGAAAATCAACATACGTAAAAGCAAAAGCGTTGCGCTACCATCGGACTTCTTCAGTCGGCCGGCAAAGGTTGTTGATCAAAGCAGTGGCCGGAGTAATGCTGGCACCAAATCGGAGATGACACTTCGCTGGTTAGATGGCAGTGGAGCCACAGGAAATACCAAACGATCCCATGTGATGGAGCGAATGATTGGCGATAGCGAACTGAATACACAACGGAATGAATTTGGCTTAGAACCAGTGATGGAAGTGGAGCAAGATGATATTTGCGAGGAAGGCTTTGGCGATATTGGACTTGGATGTTCGAAAGTCACTACTGTCAGGAAAACTGAGCTCGAAAAACAAAACAAGGGTCGTCCCCAGTCAAAGGCATTCAGCATATTTAGCGAAGAAGAATACTTTGATGACGTTGAAGAAGCTGCCGATCAGCATTTTGTGAATGGTTTAACGAATCGAAACAACCCAACAACGTACGATGAGATGGAGGAGGATGATGACGAAGACGACGAGATCGGCAATGGTATTTCAGGGGTTGATTTGCTGAAAATAGTGGCTAGGAAAATGGCCATGGAGGCCACAAACGATGCACAGTCGGTTTTTATGAGCGTATACAGTGGCGATCAAAACTAGAGACCTTATTTTGAGGATTTATTTTTGAAAATTTATTTATTTTTGTAAGATCGTACAGCTTTTGATGTCATCTGTGGAATAAAATTCAACGTCAAATCTATGTTAACTTTACATAAATCTGACGGCACTGCTTCCTGCACCAAACCGATGCGGAATTGCCGACAGCCGACGAAACAGCTTTCGTTGCGATCGGAGCTTTCGACACGAAGTCAGCCAGATCGGCAGGCATGTGGCTGATCGGGTTGTTTTTTCGGTTTGTTTACATTTGCGTTCGGACCCAGGAGTCCGGTGTGGGGAAGCTTTTACACCGAAGTTGTACGGCTCGAACGCTTCTTATGTTGAGGCGATCGACAACAAGCAGGGATCCCCCGAAGAGCGCTGTGGGTGGCTCAGTCCAATCATAATCATAATCAATCGGCCGTTGCTTAGTCGGCGGATCATAGTTTATGTAAATCTTTTCAGGCTTTTTTAAAGGATTGATTGAGTTATTATAACTCACGAACGATCACATCATGTGACAGGTAAACGACCGCAACTACGGAAATTCTTTTCTCGACTGCCTTGAACTTGAAACAAGATCGGATCCATTCACCCCCAACGTGCGCGATCGACCGTCGATCAGCTCACGTTCGATCGACATACACAACCCACATTTTTTCTTTCTTCTTAATTTACTTTTCCCTTTTTCTCTTATCGTACGGTGGTACGTAGCGGTATGTGTTGTTATGAAGGTTGATACCTTTCGAAGATCATGTTCAAGCGCAAGTTCCAAAAACAAAGCAAAACAAGCTAAGTTATTGAATTGAAATTCTCGTAATCCACTTTCGCTTTCAGTTCCTTCGAGAGTTTGTGACAAACCTTCGGCGTTTTTTTTTTTGCATCAAAGCGGAACAAAAATTTGCTTTCATTCCATTATCGCCGTTGTAGTCTTTGGGGCGGTAGAGTTGGTGTTTTTTTTTTTTTTTTTTTGTTACTGTTGAAAGCACCGAGAGCATGGGTTTTATTGAGGTGTATGATTAAACGGAACTTTGTGAAAGGTAAAAGTCGGTTGCACCCACTTTGCTTATTGACGAACTTGAGGATTGTGAACAGTTGAGTAAATTTCATTTAGCACGACTGCTTTTGGCGTCGAATTTCGTTGGAGGGGCATTTCCGAACGATAATTATGAAAGTTAAATGAGTTAGCAGGGGAGGTGTTGTCGCAAATGGCAGGCTTAATTTCGTTTGATGATCAGCCACTATTTGTTTCAACTGCTGTGTTGCCAATGTTTGTTCAGATCTTGCGATTGAAGTTGAGAGGTTTTGAATTATCAATTATATGGAAATTACAGAGTTAGGGGAGAATATTGTTCATCAATTTATTCAACGTTCATCTTCGATCTTCAATTGAGCGCTAATATCCAACAATCCTCGCAATGTAACGTTAACAATGGCAGAAAGGAGACATGGCCAGAAATGGCTTAGGTAGCCTTTATTTCCATATTACTCATTGTTTGCACAGATGGTTGCTTCGAACGCACCATGGAAAATGTCAATATAAGAATGAGACCAAAAATATGTTTCGTGTTAGAATGTGTCTATATTTATCATTGAACATCTTTTCAAAAACCTCAAGTCTGCTACGTTCGTCAAATGTCTTCTATTCTATTCTATTCTATTCTATTCTATTCTATCTTACGCTTACACAGCCAGTAATGAAAATCATCCTGGAAAATACTTAGCCAGTATTTTTCTTAGCAACATTAAGGGCCTTATTAGGGGTGTCACTTTACGGTGAAAACGAATCACGGTGAAAAAAACCCACAAGCAAATCAAATCACTGTCTTTATTACGGGTGTCACGGGTGAAGTGAGATCCGTAATAAATTTTTGTGATATGACAAAAATATTAAAATGGCCAGGTATAGCGTCGGGAGTAAAAGAAGATTCAAAAATAAACGGCAATTAAATTATCCATTTGATGAAGAAGTTAATCAACGAAAATTTTCGAATCGTAAAATAGAGGAAACGGGGACAACCGTCCTTCCGTCTCGTTTTTGTAGGTTTAGGTGAATAGTTGGGAGTAACGTAGCTAAGAAGGTTAATGTCACTCCATTTGTACTGACTTCTTAGAGAAATACAAAGGTATTTCCGCCTTGTGTCCTGGCTTACGAGCCTAGGTTTAAGCGCCATTGTTCGATCTCTGAAATGAGTAAAAAGTAAAAAAAAAAACTGGGATGGGTGTTGTGTCCTGGAGAAATCCTGGGTTTTAATCCTCTGAAACAATAAAAGTTATAACTTGACCCACACTGTGCCATAAGGTATAAAATCAATTTTCTGTGTGATTAAATTTTTTTTATCACATTGGTAGGTGTCTTTCGGAGGGATAGCACTGTGTTGCAAAAAAAATGTCCGCTTAAAAATTCCAACACGGGCTTTTTTCAAGCGATTTCAAAATTTTCGGCGTTTTTAAATAGTTTTTTAGTGTAGTTTTCGGGTGAAAAAATGTATCTCCGTTTGTTTTGAATGAGAAATTAAAAAAAATTACGTAATAATCTGAAATTTTGGCGTTCTTTTCGTAACTAGAAAATGAGAAGAATGATTAGTAATTTCCATTTAATTCCAACTACCTTTATTGCTTTTCTTGACAGATACGCGTATTTCGTCTACAATGTGCAGACTTCTTCAGTGAATAAACAGCTCACACTCTCCAGGATTCTTCTTTTCGTGTTTTTTTTTTTCTATTTTGACGCCAATTTTTGGGTACAACTCATTAAAATTGCTTGATGTAGGACACATATCGTTGAATAAAACTAGATACATTTCATCTGAAAATAATGAAAATTGTTACGACGCTTTTCCCAAAAAAAGAAATTCAACGTTGAGAGCGCTCCGGAGTAACAGTGTACAAAGGAAAGGTATAAGCCCAAATGGAAGGGAAATTCAGAGTTTAAACGAAAAATTAACATTCTGGATTACACTTTTATTGATTATATAGCTCTTTGCATACTATTTCTCTTACTTTTTTAGTCTTGTCTCTTCAAATTTGCTCTCAAAGCAGAAAGACAGTGAATGATCGGATATCAGCGGCAAAAAATTGTACATGTTCAAAATAGATTTCAATTAAAAATGTTTGGCTGAACTTCTGCGTTTATAAGACGAGTCATCGGGTTCACGTTTCAGTGACCAGCAGTAGTTAGCTATCACCCTAACTTGGTTCTTTCCTGTAAACCGTTTTTCAATAGTTCTTGGTGGAATCGTTCACCTTGTTCGTCGCTGAATTGACCGAGATTTTCTAAGAAAAATTCCAAATGAGAATGCAAAAAATGAATTTTTATAGACATGTTGCATCCCATCTCTCCATAGGCTTCCAAAAATTCATGGACCACCTCAACGTAATTTGAACTTCTTTCGTTTCCAAGAAAGATTTGGCACAAAGAAATAAAACTAAGTCATGCTCTTTTCTCTACTTGGTTCAATTTCTTTACAAAGTCCTTATCAGTCATAAGCTTACGATTCTGCGGTCCAACGAAAACGCCTGTAATTCATAATAATCAGAATATTAAAATACACTGGGATGATTTTTTGTTTCGAAGAATGTATTGTGTTGTTGGGAAATTTTTAAAAGTACATTCTTTAATCTTAGCGTCACTTAATTTGGAGAATACAAGTTTCAGGTGTAGAAAAGCATTGCTGTTCTTGTCAAGTCGTTTAACAAACTGTATCATGTACCCCAATTTCAAGTGTAATGGCGGCAAAATGATATCATCAGTCTTCACTAATGGAATATTAAGAACATTCTTTTTGCCTATTTGAAACAACTTTGATTGATGATGATTTAATGATTTTTTGCCCGACTGTCCCATTCACAAAAATAACATGGATATTTGGTATAGCCTTCCTGCATTCCAAGTAGAATTGTCACAAATTTGAGGTCCGAGACAATCTGCCAGCGAAATTTATTGTAATTAATCAATAATAATAATTAATATGAGCACGATCGTCTGCGCATTATTTTGCCAGTTGAGGAGGGGGAGAATTGATCCCCTTCACCTACCACGCAGTGGGATCGCTCATTTCCGACTATACTTCTATTAAATTTCACAGCCTACTGTTAAACTTTACAGACCTATACCACTTTCTTTCTTCACATCTTGGGTTCTAGTAAAATTCACTGTTCCACTACCAGGGTGTCATGAGTGATGAGAAAATATCCCTTCAAAACATTATAGTTCGCACTCCACGCTTGGAGAAAAATACTCAATTATAAATGAATACCTAATTGAAAAGCCATTAATCATAATTATATATATATATATATATAATATATATATATATATATATATATATATATATATATATATATATATTAATGGCTTTTCATTAATAATAATTATTCATTAGATTCATTTATAATATAAAATATAATATAAAAAAAAATTCAACAGTTATTTTTTATCGAAAATTTGAGATTATTACGTAAAAGTTTTGTCTTTCTCGTTCAAAACAAACATAGTTATATTTTTTTCCGAAAGCTACAGTACAAAACTATCCAAAAACGCCGGGAATTTTGAAATCGGTTGAAAAAAGCCCGTGTACGAATTTTTTATCGCAAAAAAAAGTACAAAAAAACGGGTTTTTAACAATAAATAAACATTTTTAGGGTGTTACAAACATTTCGAGCACGGTTTTGTGTTATGTTCGACCCAAGGGGCATGACAGCTCCTTGTCGCGAGCAATCGCAGAGTTGCTTTTGAGGTACCTCGAGTTACTCATGCTGCTCAGTAAGCGGGCACTGTCATTCGTTTTCTCTCTGTTTTTGCACAGCAGCTCTCTGTCAAACAAACCGCTCGTTAGTATATGAGCTCTCGTGTGTGCACAATAGGACACCTGCAATTTTCAATGTTTTTAATTTTCTTCATTTTTCTCTGATTTTGAAAATAACGTATATTTGCTCAAACTACATATCTTTATATGTAATTTGATATTATATTTACTACTACAAGTATTCGCTTGCATTTTTCGAGAATAAATTAATTGCAATTATTCAATTGAGTCAAACTGTAATAAACCCACCAGTTTCGGATTGACCTGCTATTTGTTATTGCAGCATCATTCCGCCAGACTGGTGCTGTGGAACAAGGGCAGGAGAAGAGACAAATGAGCTCAGCCCGCTGCACTCCGGCCCAAGCTTCAAGCTTCTTAGAATCGATGTTTAGCCAATTACCAATCTATACACACTGTTATCAAACCTGAAAGCTGAACTTCAGTAAAGCCATCTGTATCACGTATATCATATTAAATAATCCAAGAACCCTCATATTCGTGGAATAAGGCTCGCCGTTGTTCCATCTTCCATTGCCATTAGCGGAATATTCACTATTTTTTTCAAACTAATTAGAACCCTGTCAACCGATAAGAACCGATGAAGATTGATAGAATTTTAAGCTATATTGAGTTACTCGCGAGTTACTCGGTTCATCAAAGCAACTCAGAGTAGAGCTGTCTCACCCCTAGGTTCGACCAGATAAACAATCTCTACTATGTCACTTCAAAAGTTCTGAATCACTGTTACACTGTGTAGTTCGCAATCCAAGTTTTTTTCTTACTTGATATAGTTTGTAAACCTCCTGTTTAAGTTGAGCTTTGTCTGTTAATATCTGTAAAAAGATGTCTTGCTTTAATGCCATTGAAATTTCAAATAGTAACATCTTTCAAATCAAACATCTTGTTGGAAAAAAAATATTCAAAATACTGCCGAAATGAAAATTGTTAACTTTTTTAATGGTATAATTTTAAGACAAATCAAGCAAAAATACATGTAGGAAATGGTAATTTCAATACGGCTAAATACGGATGAATTTGAAATTAATGATAACCAACGTTCGTTTTCCAAATAACAGTCGGTGGATTATGGAATAAACTACAAATTCGCGACTGTCCCACATTTCTAGCAAAGTTGAAGTCCTGAAGCGCAACTCCAATGCAAATTTCATGCTGATTGAGCCTTCAATGCCCGTCATCATGTTGGTCCATGCTCTAAAGATAAATGGTTCTGAAATGCAAAGACAATCCCATAGCCCGCTGCAACCATCAATCACTTCAAAATGACAAATCGACAAAGATTTTTCATTAGGGCCTAACTGACAAACGTAACTAATGGCTTCTTCCGTAAATTTCTCGTGGCACAAAGGCTACCCATGTAAGCATCCAATTCTATTTTATTTTATTTTATTTTATTTTATTTCCGTCAACAGATAAAAATGTTCATCCCAATGACCCTTTAAAAATTAAATTACATACGAAAATTAACAAAACTTAACAAAGACATATACGGCAACAACGCTTATTAACATCACGGGATACATTAAAATCAAACACATTATAGCAGCTGTTGAAAACGCGGCACATGCTTTGCACAGGTTCGTGTTTTCCGTAGTTGGTCCTTGAGTGCCGGAACACGAAGAACTGTTGTAAACGGAGATTTCGTCGTCGAGTGTTGATGGTCAAGAGATCCAGTAGAACGGAACAATCAACATTTCCTTGAAGCAGATCACCAATGAAACACACTTTGGCTACCATACGCCTACCTTCCAACAGTTCCAGGTTGATGAGCTTGCACCGACTTTCATAACTTGGCAATCTGCGAGGGTCTTGCCAGCGAAGATGTCGCAAAGCAAAGCGTATAAACCTTCGCTGAACAGATTCGATCCTCTGGACTGCGTTTTGGTAGAAAGGGGACCAAACGATGGCACAGTATTCCAAGAAAGGGCGAACCAAAGAGCAGTATAATGCCTTCAGACAGTAAACGTCCTTGAAGTTTTTTGCGAAGCGGAGCATAAATCCTAGCTGCGAAGAGGCCTTGGAAACAATATACGAAATGTGAACCTTGAACGACAGTTTGGAGTCCAGCATTACTCCCAGATCCTTGACCGTTGTTTCTCGTTTCAAGCGCGTACCTCGAAGGATGTAGTCGTGAAGATACATCGCACGTTTTCGGCCGAAGGAGATAGTTGAGCATTTGGATACATTTAAGGACATTCTGTTGATTCGGCACCAGTTATCAAACACTTGCAGTTCCTGCTGAAGAAAGTGGGCGTCTTCCGGACATTTTATAACGTAGTACAGCTTCAGGTCATCCGCGTAGGATAATTTCAGGCATTTGAGGACCAAGTTTACGTCGTTCATATATAGCAGGAAAAGGAATGGGCCAAGGTGGCTACCCTTGAGGAACGCCGGATGTTACCGGAAAGCTAGATGAGGCGTAATCGGCAATCTTCACGGACATAGTTCTACCAGTCAGGTATGAACGGAGCCAGTTCAACAACTGATCGTGAACCCCCATATTGCCGTATTTAGAAATGGCAATCTGATGGTTCATTTTATCGAAGGCCGCAGAGAGATCTGTGTAAATGGCGTCTGCTTGATGACCGCGTTGCATTTCGCGCATGATGAACGATGTAAATACGGTTAGATTGGTCGCCGTCGAGCGCTTGGGCACAAAACCGTGTTGGTCTGGAGAAATAGTCTGTGAATAGTCATTGACCAGCCTTTGGAGAACAATTAGTTCAAATAGCTTGGATACAGAGCTTAGTGCAGCAATCCCACGATAGTTGGCGACGGACCGTTTGCATCCCTTCTTGTGTATTGGGAATACAAATGACTCTTTCCAGCATTCAGGAAACTCGCCGGAAGTTACAGACAAATTGAACACCGTAGCTAGGGGCGCAGCAAGCGTGTTTAGGCAACGCTTCAGGACAATTGAAGGAATACCGTCAGGACCGCATCCAGTTGAAGTTTTCATCTGCTTCCCGGCTGAAATCACCATATCACTATGAATAGTGAAAGCAGAGCCAAATACAGACATGCGGGGAACATTGCTAGTAGCCGATTCGAGGCTCTCGGCGTCCAGAATTTCGTCGCAGAAGACACTGCTGAACTGCGTACGGAACAAGCTGGCGATATCCACGATAGTGTCAGCTTCAAGAGTGCCATCAGTCATAGTAGAGGGTAAGCCGGTTTCTTTCTGTTGTTCGTTCACAAACCGCCAGAAGCTTTTCGGGTTCGTTTTGAGACGACTCTGCAATTGAAACTGATGGGCGTTGTACAAGCTGTTATTGAGGTATTTGTAATCGTCGTTGGCGCGAGCGTAGTTTGCCCTCGTGCAATCGGTGCGATATCTGCTGTGTTTCCTCAAAGCAGCCCTTTTAACTCGTTTCAAGTGTTTGAGGTCAGAATTTGACCAGGCAGGTTTGGGAGGCTTACGGTTGATTTTCTTAGGCACGAATTGATCGACGGCGTAAAGCAAAATACAGCACATAGTCGAAGCAGCAAAATTTGCATCCCCGTTTGCAAGAGTCGTATTCCAGTCCACGTCGGCGAGAAAGTTGTTCATTCCCTCGTAGTCAGCATGGTTGAAGTCATAATAAACATTTTAGAAGTTGTCATGGAAGCTGTACTCAGGATTTAATTCCAGCGTCAGTAGCAGAGGGGAATGGTTTCTGCAGCTTTTGACAAGCGGTGCCGGAGCTTGAATGACAGAACATCTTTGACCCAGTCCAGTAATGAAGCATAGATCCAGCAAACGATTGTTTTTATTCGGAACGCCGTTAACTTGCCGAAGTCTTGCGGTAGAATAAGCATCAAGCAAGGAGAGAGATGCTGGTCTGAATGACGAACATGAAGTATCTGGATAGTGGAAGCCGTTGGTATCGACATTCTATCGGATAGGTGAACTCTTCCTCTTCGAAATGACTGTGGTGGATTGATTAGACGAGTTTTCAATGCCAAAAAACGAGAAATTCGCGGATAAAGCCATTGTTTACGTTTGTCAGTTAGTCCCTAATGAAAAATCTTTGTCGAAATGTACAATTTCCAGGTACACGATCCGCCGTTACACCGCCTTACACTGAAGCTGTCAAATTGGCAACCTCGCCCATGCTAACGCCAACCAGAGCCTTCATGGTTCAGCCGGCAATCCCCTGACTCGAAAAGGCGTGAGACCAGAACTTAGTGACGACCGAAAGTCGCACCCTCCTGGTGGGAGCGTCAACTCACCATTTGAAGCCCACCAAAAATATAAACTTCGTACACAAAATCCATTCTCAAAAAAATGGGAATGGGGCACAGAAGGATAAAAATGGAAAGAACTCACCCGGATTTTCAGAACATTCCGTTGATGTGGTTTCTTAGTTTGCACCGTCAACTCACCATTTGAAGCCCACCAAAAATATAAACTTTACACACAAAAACTATTCTCAAAAAAATGGGAATGGGGCACAGAAGGATAAAATGGAAAGAATTCACCCGGATTTTCAGAACATTCCGTTGATGTGGTTTTAGTTTGCATGAAAGTGCTGAGGGTTTCAAGAATTTAACGTTTGATCTCTGATTTCCCTTCTTTGTTTACAAAATCGGATACGCCTGTTTGAAATAGTACTCGAGAATAGGTACATCCAACTTAAACTCTACCTAGAATTAAAAAAATAGTGGTGGGTTATATCTTTGTTTATAAACGCTGTTTGGCCCTATTCTAGTTTTGCTTCTTCTAGCACAGTCAATGAGCTTAGTATTTATACGCTTCCATTAGTGACATCGAATATTCTGCATCCCACTACTTCCCAGCCGGCAACAAACGCTCCCTTGAGCCAAACTCAGCCAGAATATCAACCTAAATAACCATCCATCTCAACTGCAATCGCCAACCTCAAGTATCGGCACAGGCACTGCAAATAGTTCAACAATAGCCGCCACAGCATGAACCGCCGCCACCCCACGGCCAACTCCACTGGTCGAAACCAAGAACGAAGACGGAGAGCTTCTGGGAGAGCCTCATTGGTTCCGCCTCGTAGGAAAGGATAATCTACGCTTCTCAGTAAACATTTCCGCCATCTGTAGAGAAGCGAGCTCCCCGCAAAAAAGAACAAAAATAATAAAATAACACCACCAACCGGACGGCCCCCCCCTCTTTTCTTTTTTTGCTATATCACCACAAAAAAGCCGCCCCCCCCCCACAAAAAAAACAAACTCTACAAAAACTTACACCCACACAGAAAAAGCGATCACACGATATTTACGGATTTACGGTGATAAGGTCATGCCAGACTATTCAGTGCGCGGCGTTCGATGTTCTGTTGCATGTTGGAGCGGTCCCATGCTTTTGGCGGATAGTGCTAGTTACATACTTTCAGCGTATCGTTAACCAAAACGACCCCTGCTGCTAACCTTTTCCCAACTATCCAACATCCCAGTGATTTCTCGTGGAAGTGCAGAGGATTTCTCGGCTTCCTTCAAAGCGAGTATCACGTCAACACTTTCCTTCCCATTCCCTACTTGACCAGCATTCGGGCACGGCCGGCGCCGGTATTGCTTCATTGAGGATGTATGTTAGTTCCAAACATCATCTGTTGTGCTTTGTGTAAATACAGCCGATCTGGCAATCCGTGGACGATCAATCATGCTCATGCTCATCATCGTTATTCTGCCCGATGAAATTTTCAGACGTATCGGTAAAAATCGTAATTTTTCAAAGATCCTCATTTCGGGGCCTCGGAATACGCACTTGGACTCGTTTTCTTATATTTGGGGTCAACCTTACGGGGTCTCGGAGATGAACCAGCCTGATGCAAGAAAAAGCAATAAATGTACTTACTCGTAACTTTACCCTTTCAAATCCACCATAAAACGAATTCGATTTATCACTCTTTTATTTTTCTATTTTTCAAGCAAGCACTTCAGAATATTAGGGCCTAACCGCATTCAAGGTTCAAACATCACTGCAAGTACTTCCTATGCTATCAAATTCATGGACACTTTAATTTCCCGGAACTGAACCAGATGAGTAGTTTAAAAAAAGTAGTACTGTTCCAGGTTTTTTAGTCCAGTCAAGAAAACAAAAAGCCATGAATAGATAATATTAACTAGCATGTTTTGAGAAGGTATGGAGAACAACCACAACCACTAACGAAACTGCAACAAGTCACGTAACACGTAACAGGACAGACAGACGAGGGTGCAAGGCTGCAAATGTAATTTAGGGCTTCCATTAAAAAGGAGATATACTACCGTTTTAAGTAAAATTACCATGTATAAAGGGAATCCCAAAGAATATGGGATAGTTATTCCTAGTAACTAGGAAAGAACATTCAACATTTGTTATAGAAATTTAAAACCGGGTTTTTTCGTTCGATATTGAGGATCTGTGAATGAAAATTTATCACTATATTCCGGTTGGTGGCATTGGGGTGATTAATTGCCTCTAAAACTTTCTCCAATCTCTTGATGCAGTGCAGGACGAGGACGGTGTAAGTAGGATGAATATAAGAGCAATGAGATTAATTTGTGACCAGTTATATGGAATAGCTATACTTTTAGATTATTAGGGTTTTTATGTTAGGTACTTCTACTGCAAATGCTAACGTGGATCTGTACAATTTGCACAAATCAAGTAATTCAGAAATAACAATGCATCCCATCATACACTCTTATCAGCAAATAAAACAATCAAAGCTAAACACGGAAATGGAAAAGCTACTACCGCGGGCTCCGACTTTTAGTTTCTAAAAATCTCAGTCGCCGGTTGTGAAACGCTACCTCAAATTTCCACCCGATAATTACATTTGGCCGAGATGAGCCGGGCTGAGATGTAATAGGTCTAGCAGTTTTCGCTCTCGTACGAGTGCGGAGCCTACATAGATAGTCATTCAGAACGCATATCGATCATGTTGATGAACCATATCCGGCCCGACCTGGCTGGTTACAGAAAACGCTGCTGGAAATCGATAAGCGGAGTGAAATTGCGAAAAAGGAGGAAAAAGACCTGGTTTAGATTTCTCGTCTACGGGGAAAGGAGAACGGCTCGCGATCTTGAGCCCATCTTCTGCACTCGGACCGGTATACCGGTGAACATATGGATCGATTACGAGCTCGGTAGACAGAAGGGAAGATGAAGCCCGTCAGTGCTGACGACTTAGATGGGGGGGAAGTACCGTAAATCAATGCAATGCACGCATTATTTTCTTCACAACGATGATGAACAATCAACGGGGGAAATTGAAGATGTGTAGTTTGACCAAATTTGTTCATTGCCGGTGGAGAAGTAGACTGTAACGATATGGCTCTGCAGCATGATGAGCAAGTAAATAGCTATAGATAAGCTTTGGATGTGGGTACATACCTAGCTAGAAAAAACACCAGAGCGGAGCGATTCGATGAAAACCAATTCTGGCGATTTGTTGCTAATGGTTGGTTGCACTCCGCTTATGTTGAACGGTATAGAGGGATGAATGAATGCAGATTGGGCACTTGGTCATTGATGCTTATTTTTTTTTTGTTCTAATTGATTACTATGAGCCGCTTCGTAACAAAAGAAAGTAGAACCGCAGACAAACGTTTAAGCAAGAACTATCCACCATAAAACTGATTGAAATCGATACATTTGATTTGTTTGTTTGATTGTTGTTTGATTGTTGATTGTTGATACATTTGGATCTTTGATATTTCTAGCGTTCAGAATCATAAGGACGTATCTCCAATGATCGATTCTCTTTATCGATTTTCTCTCTTACCACACAGAGACAAATTTGATGGTCAATTTTCGTATTATTGGGGGTTATGGCTGACCCACAATTCGACAAAGATTTTTCATTAGGGCCTAACTGACAAACGTAAACAATGGCTTTTTCCGCGAATTTCTCGCCATTGAAAACTCGCCTAATCAATCCACCACGGTCATTTCGAAGAGAAAGACTTCAGCTTTCCGATTAAATTGAAAACTTACATGGGTAGCTTTGGTGCCACGAGAAATTTACGGAAGAAGCCATTGTTTACGTTTGTCAGTTAGGCCCTAATGAAAAATCTTTGTCGAATTGATACGTTGCGGATGCGTTGACGTAAATTTGACAGAAAACCTATAGGAAAACTATCAAATTCACGCAAACGCATCCGCAACGTATCAATTGTGGGCCAGCCATTATGGCTGGCCCACAATTGATACGTTGCGGATGCGTTTGCGTGAATTTGACAGTTTTCCCATAGGTTTTCTGTCAAATTTACGTCAACGGAACGCAAACGTATCTATTGTGGATGACCTTTTAGGATGACTATTGCAGTATAGTGATTTTGAACCGACTAAGACCAATATAAATAGTTGATTCAACATTTACCATAATGTCGTAATAGTCCTTGTTACCATGATCATAGTCAAAAAGGGCATCAACTTTTTTTCCTCGATTTCGATTACATTAAAAAGTTTAGTTGTTTGTAAAAATTCATAAATATATAAATAAATATACCCAAGTAACCACAAGCATTATATTATTGCTCTTATTCAACCCAAAATTAACATCATGAATGCGGGATCGCATCAATTTAACAGTTGTCAAGTAATGAAGCGTAAGATTAGCTTTAAGAATGTAATAATGCATTACCAATGCAATAATGCTACTTTAGCAATGTCTTATGGCATTACAAAAGATATAGCATTAGTTCGATCTTAGTGGGGCCCTTTTCAGCTTTAATCCAACTTCAATGATGCACTAGACGTAATGCATATGCCCTATATATGCAAGCTATTATAGCCTCGTGGTTACTTGGGTAGCGTTCAGATATCTAAGGGCCTATTTGAAATGATAGATTCTCTTCACGGATTTTCCCTTTGCATGAAGCTTAATCACAGAATCTCTGTGGCTTAATCGTTATAACGTATATATACCGACAATTAAATCATGGTCAGGATGGCTATTGCATATAATGGTTACAATAACCATGAAAATGGTCGAACTCACCACGTTCATGGCATTTTTGCCTATGATCATGGTAACAAGGACTATTCCGACATTATGGCAAATGTTGGATCAACTATTTTAATGGTCGTTTTGACCATGATCATAGTCGGTTCAAAATCACTATACTGCAATAGTCACCCTAACCCCCAATAATGGTAAAATTGACTATCAAATTTGTCTCTGTTGGAAGCGGTTGGTTTCGTTGATTGAAAAAATCGAATTTCTAGAATGGAGTTGTTTTTGGATAATTATTAGAAAATAGAACAAAAATTTTAATAGCTTTCAATTTGCAGTACGTTTCCGTATCTAATCCGCTGCAATTCACTGCAATCTGCTCCATTAACTGAGTGATCGTTTTTAAATAAGAAATTTTTAAATGCTTCTCTTCACATTGGCAAAATGGCGACTGACGCTGCCAAGTTTTTACTATAGTCTAACAGCTTAATTAAGAATTGTACCAGATTTATGAAGAACCGAGTAAGATTTCGTTTCAGCCTGTTTTATGAAAATGGGTACAAGTTACTAAATTTTGGGTTAATCCGAATGAGTGTGAATGTAACTGGAATTGACAAGTCGACAAATGAAACACATCGAATCAAATCAGATTTGTTTTTGATTTGTCGACTTGTCAATCCCATATATACTATATACTATAGTTACATTTATTCAAATTTGAGTGGCTCCACTTTTGACGAAAGTGAGTCAAAAACGACTCAAAACTGAGTTAAAATGGCTGACCGTGCATATTGGACGTTTAACCAGACTAGATGTACCGTGTCGCATCACAGTACTCGTTTAATTGTGTTTTATTTCCAGATATGGTCAAATTAGGTCCAAACTTGGACTTGGCAACGAAATATTCCCGTCCGGATGGATAGCGGAAGTCGGCCTTTTCGTCGTCCATCACGATGCAATGCGGATTTGTGAGCAACTGCGTGTAGAGCTTCCTGGCACAAATTTTAGCAGCGATATGCAAAATTCAAAACCGTTCCCGAGCCCGTTCCTAGTCCTAACCATTTCATGATTTTCTGAACGAAACAGATCAACACCTTCGATATTTTAGAGATATCCCGGATCGACATAATTGGCTTGAATTCTGCTATGACCTTCTTGGCCATCTTGGAATACAACCGGGCCACTTCTGTCTCCACTTCGTTCTTCCATATGACTGCCAAACGCTCCAAAGAGGTTTTTGATCACACGGGACAAGGTAGTGTTCCCAACAAACAATTAGAATTGATTAAAAGCTGAATAAGCTATTTTATAGCTTGAGAAGCTTAATTTCTATTGAAGAAGCTGTTATACAACATATAATGTTTGTTGGGTTAAGGTTGGTATCGTGTTCGAAAGAAATTTCTTTTTCAACCCATGTTGAATTTTGTTTAATGAAACGGAAAAGTAAAGAATCGAAAAGCAATTACTACAGCAGTATCCACCTGAAAAGAACAAAAAATAAAATTGGAATTTGTAAGGTTTCCACGCAAACTAATGGGAGCTGTCGTATTATTTCGTAAGTGAAGGTGACATTTCATGATAACGTTATTAAAGAAATGGTGGGAGGATTTGTGATATCGTTCGCTTAAGGTAATTTTTTATCAGGGACTGTAAGTCGCTGTGCCTCCCGGATTCCGATAGGACGAGCTTCAACCACGAAACTTCGAAGTCAAAGTACTACAGAAATTTCGCTGGACAAAACAAAAGATACGGAATGGTTAGCCACGGTTGGCTTAGGACCGGCTTTACGGTGCTGGGTAAAATCTGCAAGCTAATGATCAAGAGCTTTAACTTTAGAAACATCAACGTGCGCTCCAACATATAGAATATCGAATCGATCATGTGACGGTAAATTCTTCTTCAGTGGAGGTTAATCCTTGCCGGATCACCACAAACATTTCGCTTCAGAAATGTGAAAAATTTGTCAGGCTAGTTGATGAGACAGGTCAAAGGATGATGGTAATGAAACCGCTTTTCTTGAACAATTACAAAACAAAACAAAACAAAGTATATGACTAACAGTTTTGTGTGACCTGAGATCACGTGGTCATGAACAAAATCACAAATACCAGGTATCGCGAATTCACGATTTTATTATACATTCATTCGAAGGTTACGACAATGCAGGTCACGTTCAAGAGGTGTGAACTTAGCTCATGGATATGGGAATTATTTTATTTATTCGACCACTTTAATGGGATCTTTGCTCCCAGATGTGTGAACGGATTATTTTCCGTGTGTATAAAACAGTGAGTGTTGTTCTGAGAGTCGAAGTAACTTTTGTCGCTTGGTGAAGTGATCAAAGTCACTCGCAGTGACGTGACTCTACTGGGCGAATCAATCTCGAAATAACCCTCAAAATCTTCACAAAAAAATAGAACACACAAAAACAAGCAACTTTATCCAACGAGGTGTCAACCTTGTTTGTGACGTTTGACCGATTGACCTCATTGGAATCTATCTCAGGGCAGTGGAGGAGTCCTTCGTGCCTCTGAAGAGATAGACGGCGAAGATTGACTTGACCATCAATTCTACCAAAACTAAGCACATGTTTGCTGGTAGAGATAGAGCGAGGCCTAGTGGTGTTGGTTCTGAGGTAGTGTTTGATGGGGATGTGTTTGAAGTTGTTGGGGCTTATTACGGTTGTCATCTTCACTTAGTACCTTACTTGCTATTTCTGGTATGACCGTTACAGTTTTATATCACAAAGAAGTAGATCTCTCGGGCCGTGACTTCCGTCGTGGCGATTTTGAAACGATGAACGCTCTACTTTCGCAGAGTGATTGGTCCACAGTTTACGAGAGCGTGAATGTGGATGCTGCAATTAGTTCATTCAACAGCATTCTTCTTAACTGTATCATCCAAACAGTCTCGTTGAACAGACCGCCAAGGAAACCGGCATGGTCCAACCCACATCTCGGTTATCTACGACGTCGAGGTTTCAGGTTGCTGCAGCAGTACTTTCGCCGAAGGTGCCCGTTCTCAAAACGACAATTTGATGAGGCAAGTCGTATCTACCGTGGATACAACTGTTTTCTGTACAAATGCTACGTGAGAAGAAAGCAAGAGGATCTTCGTCGTAACCCAAAGCGATTCTGGAGTTTTGTCAATTCGAAGCGAAAGGAGACTGGACTTCCCTCATCGATGCACCTTGGTGACGTCAACGCAAGCAGTGCCAGTGAAAAATGTGATCTTTTTGCCCAGCAGTTTTCCAATGTGTTCGTGAGCCATGTTCCAACCGCCGAGGAAACTGACGCTGCCAATCATATTGTACTACGAGATGTGGTTGATCTAGATGTCTTCCAAGATGATGAGCAAATGGTGGAGTTTCGTAAAATTAATCAGAAAAAATGCCTGAATAAGTGTGATACTCGAAATTTTGAAACAATTGTCATTGCGTTTTCGAACACCTCAAATATCAGTGCCAATTGACTTAAAAATATTCAGTTGTGTGAAGTGAGAAGACATGGGACCTTTTACGGACTACGTAACCAGCTTGGGTCCCGCAACTTGCTGTGGACAATACTCAGCGGGAAATTAGACATTAGAAATTGTGTGTGGCGCAGACGCATGAATCACGAGTTGTGTCAAGTGTATAAAGAAGCAAATATTATTAAGCGTATAAAATACGGCAGACTTCAGTGGGCTGGTCAATTTGTGCGAAAATAATACTCAGCAGGGAACCAGGTAAAGGTTGACGACTTCGTGCAAGGCTACGAATACACTGGCTACATGCAGTGGCGGAGGACATGGGAAATGATTTTTTACCACAATGACGAAGAGTCATCTTATTCTAGAATAAACCGAGCAAATTTCAAGCGAATCCATACTTGCTTGTTTCGAAGCGTTCACATAATAGAGGACTAAGTTTACAGAACTATTATAGTTCATACGTAGTTACGTTATCCGAAGCTTAATCAAATTTTAACGAAGAATATCATCGACAGACTTTTCCTTTCTCAGAGTTGAAGCAAACTCAATATTACTTCTTTTCAAGGCGTTTAAATAAGTGTGACGAACAAAGCTACAAAACATGTTTAATTGTAAGAGAAAATAGACAAGTGGGATTTATTCCGAAACAATCGCCCCCAATCTAAGGCTTTCTGACCACAATTCACAACACGTTGTTCATTTGTTTTTTTTTGTCTAAATACAAAACTTTTAAATATATTATTTTGTTATAATAATGTTTCATACACAATTAAATGGTGAGGTTTCTACCGTGTGAAATTTAATATAAATTTTCCCTCGTCTCTTCTAGTCCTGCAAGTAGTAGTGTAGAGTTTTGCATTTTGCGTTCTTTTCGTTTCTCTTGAATCAAAATTCCTCTTGGCCGTCCTTGTTTCTTTTTATGTTTCTTCACCTTTTTCATCTGCTTTTATGTACAACTTGCACTAGTCTTGTATTCCCGCAATATTGGTATTAGCGAAAAAATAACGTAGAACCAGAAAAAATTTAAAAAAAAAACGAACAATGATATTTGTCTTAGTTCTGTATAAAGTTACTTCACTCAGTGTTAATATTTTCTCTTTTTCATCAGACTGCTTGATAAAGGGTCTTCCTCACAAAAAAGCGTATGAGAGAGCGAGAGATCAAAATAAAGAGTCCCATAATAGATGCATTAGGTTGAGAAGTTTTTCATTCTTTTTTTTTTTAGACAGACACGAAACCGGTCGCTGCTATTACATTGTTTATTATTTTTGTTATTGAAGGAGGAAAATTGACTTCTCTCTTGTTGTCTCTCTCTCTCTCTCCATTATAGATTGCTGTGTGTGTTTATGTGAGTCTGCTGACGCTTTTCTGCTTAGTGGCGCGCGTTCCAGGCCGAGGCGATCGGAGCCTGAGGAGCCTGTTCGGCTGGGGCCGGTCCAAGGCCGAAATCAGGGAAGTCCTCCTGCGATTGAGTGTTTGGAGTCTTGCGCTCCCATGGGGCACCCTGAACCACGAATCCCTGTCGGGTGGTCTCCCGATTGTTACTCATCGAGTCCTCCAGGAATTGGGTGAAAGTGGTTTGCTGTGGCGGTGCAGCGGTAACTACATCCTGAAGGAATTCTTCTTCCAAGTTGAGCAGATGGTCGCGGCAAGCTTCAACATCATCTTGTTTATTACCGGCGATGGTGATGAGCGATTGGTCCCGGTCCTCCGGGCGAGGGAAACTGATTTCCACATTGAACATTTCCTTGATTTCACGGACTCGACGTCCCTTGAAACCAATGAAGCGACGATGGACGCGCTCGTCAATTGATACCTCCTCGCGGTACATCGAGTTCAGTTCATTGACGATTCCCAAGATCTCATCCTTGGCGGCATTAGCGTTTGTCTCGTATCCTTGGATGGAGATAATATTGTTCTGAGGATCATCTTGCTTCGGGAACGAAATTTGCACTCCATGCGTAGCTCGGATCTTGTTCACAACGGCGCCGCGACGTCCAATAATTTTCGGGTGATATTCAGGATCGATTTCAACCTTAATCTCAAACGAACGCAGTTCGCGGTCCTTGCGATCTGCTTCCAACTCTTCGATTCGCTTGGCAATGGCAATCTTGGCTTCTTCAATATTAGCTCTGGCACCAGTCACCTTGATGGTGTCCAGTCTCATGTCCTGTGGCGACAACTCAATATGCACATCGTACGTATTCATCAGTTCCTTCACGTCACGGCCCTTCTGACCGATCAAGGACCTATGCAAATCGAACGCGACGGTTATCTCCTCGGTAATCGGAACCAACGCAAGTAAGGCCTCCTTGGCCTTCTCGCACTTCTCATTGCGACCGCTGATCTTAATGATATCCGTAGTCTTAATTGGCTCGCCTCCGTTCACATCACCATTCTGCTGTCCCTCGACGAACGCTTCCTGCGCGTCTCGTTCCGGGAACTTGATGTTCACGTCGAACTCCGACGTAATTCCTTGAACCTTAGATCCACCCTTACCCATAACAATGCGATGGTGACGGGCCGGGATTATACACTCGATCGTAACCATCTGCTCCAGATCCTCAACAATTTCCAAGATTCGTACCTTGGCCGCTTCGATGCACTCCTTGGCTCCCTTCAGCGTAACTCGATCGCTGTCGATGCCCGAGCGGGGGAAGGAAATCATCACACCTCCGTACTCCTCCGAGATACGGTTCAGCACCTCACCACGGCGGGCCACAAAGTGCTTGTGGTGCCGGGGATCCACGTTGATCTCGTCCTCGACGATGTTGTCGATGTTCTTGATGATCGACTCCAGCTGGGTCTTGGCCTCCTCGACGCCTTCCTTCTTGCCGATGATGATGATTGCCTCTTTGTCCTCATCGTTGATACCTGGAATGTTTGAAGAAAAAGAAGAAAACAAAAGAGCGCGTTAGGTTAGTAAACTTGATAGAGGGGTGCAATGCTCGCTAGACGCTCCTTTTTTGACATTTTGCCTCGGAAACCGCAAAGAATGAGTCACTTTTATTCAGTTTATTGTACCTTAACTTGTGACTCAATTTCGTAATGAAACGAAGGCACCCACAGCTCAACTTTTGGCAATACAAAGCTAACGAGCAAAGAACGTAAACTGAGAAGAAACGAATTACTCTTTGCATCCGCATAAATGATGTTTGCTGGTCCTACAACACTCAAATTTCTTTCTTATCAGAAAGAGTTCATGCATGCAGCTGATCATTATAATAGACAATACAAATTAACAAGTCAAAAAGCATTCCAAAATTGATTGAGAATTCGCACAACTTGCTCTACAGAAAATTTACAACAATTTAGCTCCTATCCCTTTTCCAACTCAAATTTTGTGGCAAACATAACACGTGATCCGTAAATTCGTGGAAGCAAATCGATGAAGAGAATCGTCCTGAGCATATTTAGAACCTTTTGATATACAACACAAATCAACCACTCACCCGGGAAGATAATCCTAGCACCGGTTTGGTCCCGGATCTTCTTGATGGAAGCCCCGTTCTTGCCGATCAGGAACTTGTGATGCTGCGGCTTGGCACGAACTTCGGCAGTGAAGGACGACAGCTCCTTCTCGTTCGTCAACTCCACCAGCTGTTGCTTGGCACGCTCGACGTCCTCCTTCGGACCGCGAATGGCCACCATGTCGCTCTTCGATTCCGGACTTGGGAACTTAATCGAAACACCGCCGCATTCCTCCATGATCGAAGAAATTAACTTGCCGCCGGATCCGATCAGCGAATTGTAGTACTTGGGAGGAATCTGAATCTCCTCGGTGATGATGTTGGCCAACTCTTCCTGGATCTTTTGGATGCGATCACGTGCTTCCTTTACATTTTCCTTCTTGCCAGTAATGACAATTACTTCGTTTTTGTCACCCTCTGCCGGAAGATCGATCTTGGTCTGGGTCTCATCACGAATCTTCTTGATGTTGGCTCCACCCTTTCCGATGATGTATTTGTGGAACTGCTTGAAGATCGGGACCTCCATCACGAAGGAGTTCTTCTGCAGCTCCTTCACATACTTGGTCAGATATTTGTGGCACTTGTCCACATCCTCGCGCGGTCCACGGATCTTTACAATATCCGACTTGTCGGTCGGTCCCGGGAAGATAATCTGCACCTGATTGTGCTTGTCGCGTATCTCTCGAATCGTTTCGCCTTTCGCTCCGATGATCGTCTTGAACAGACGATGATCAATAACGATCGACTCTTCCTTTTCGTTTTCCAGTTTCGCTATCTTTTCAAGCAGCTCCTGCTTGGCCTTCTCAACGCCGACGGCCGGTCCTTCAATGCGGATCGGTTTCAAGTCCTTCTCGTCGATGTTGATCAGCACCTCGTACTCCTCCTTCATACGGTTGATGTTTGCTCCGTTCTTACCGATGATGTGCTTACAGTAGATCGGATCAACCACCATCTCGGTGAAGGTAAGACGCCCAGTGTAGTCCTTGACCATTTTCTCCAGCGCTTCCGAGGAAGCATCCACCTGCTCTGGCGGGCCTTCGATCTTGATCTTGTCTTCATTGAACTCCACATGTACATTTGGATATTGGGCGGTGAACTCCTTGATATGGCCGCCTTCACGTCCGATGATGTATTTGTGGATCCACTGTGGACACTCGAGCGTAGTCGTGCGAACAGAGTTCGCCTTCTGGTACACGACGCTCAAAGCGTTTCCGAGCTTGTCTTGCGGGCCACGCAGTGTGATGGTATCGTTGGGAGAGTCACTGGACGGCATCTCAACTGAAACACCGGTCATAGCCAAGATTTCCTGAATGGTGGAACCCTTCGGACCAACGATGTACTTGTGCTGAGCACGGGGAACTTCAACGCCAACGCTGGTGCACTTTTTCTCCATCTCCTTACTGATGGCTTCAATGCGTGCCTTAGCTTGGAGTACACCTTCCTTCTCGCCGGTGATGATGATTTCATCTTTCTGCACCGACGGTGGCGGAATATTGATCTTCGCTCCGGTTTCCTCCATCATTTTGCTGACGTTTTCGTTATGCGGTCCCACGATGAACGGATGGTAGATTTTAGGGATGTTAACCCGCTCGAAGGCCTTGCGCGATTGCTCATCGGACGTAGTACGGATCTCATGTTCGGCCTTCTCGATACCTTCCTTGGTACCGGAAATCGTGATGACATCCGATTCGTCGTTGATACGCGGCACGGCGATTTTCGTGGCGGTAATCTTTTCCAGCTCGCGCAGTCTATCGCCCTTCTTGCCGAGGATCCAGCGGTGGTGTTCCCGCGGGATGCTGATCGACTTGCTCGCTTGCGTTTGGAAGTGCACCAAAATCTTTCGGCGAGCTTCGATCACCTCGTTCGGCTTGCCAGTCACCAGGAAGGTCAACGATTGGTCCTTTCCACTCGAGATCTCGATATGGGCGTTAGTTTCCTTCATGATGTTCTGACAGGTGCGCAACGATTCGCCCTCGCCAAACTTGTCCGAGTCATACTTCCGCTCACCCGATGGCACAATGAAGACCTGCGTTACGACCGAGCTTCCGACGCGCATGTTCTGCGTAGCCGCCGACAGGGTCGCATTGTTGAAGCGCGGTGGGGCGCTCTCCGGCAGAGCCGGAAACAGATCATCGTAGCACGGGGTCGGGGCCGCCGAAGCAACGTTGTTCTCGTATGCGGAGTTGCTGGGCTGCTGGTCAACTACTGCAATGGTGGAAGAGGAAATAAGACAGATGTTAGCCATTTTTAGAAACAAATTTAAATGCAAACAACCTACCTGTTGAATCCTCCATCACTGCTGCTTGTTTTACTGCTTGAAGAGAAGTCCTTTTTCGTAGCAAGTCTTTACAGTAACACTGTGTGGAAAGAGAAAGAAGAGAAAACACGCCAAGTTAAAATAGATCGCTCCAATACGGCAACGTGTTCTGCGCTAGCTGGTTCTAGCGCATAGGTAATCGTCATCATGTCCTTCGCACCCATACCGCGATCATCCGGCGCAAACACGTGGCACTCACCTACAAACTACTACCACTACCACAACGGCAACAGTAGGAAAGTGGAGAATCGCTGCTGCAATTCAATCGTACACATGTGTGAGCCGCCTGCGCAAACGGCATCAGCCGAGAGTATAGCGGATCGCAGGTACACTTACTAGAATAACTCGTTCGAGAGCGAGCGGGGGCGAGGCATGGTGGGTAAAAGTTATCGCATTTATCGAAGAAGATGTAAGTTGAGTCCAAGAAATTTACCCTCAATTTCAGTGGAAAATGCTCAATAATTGATGCAAATAATCTGTTTCTAGTGGTCGGGTTCTGTACTGATTTAGTTAGAGTGCTTCATTTCATGGGACAAAAATGGCCGCTTCCGTGTTTCGTCTTAGAATGAACCGAGTTTGAAAACTCTGGTAGGAACATGCAAGAGCAGAAAGCCAGGTACTGGTTTATATTGCCTGCTTGGGCAAGATCCAGCTAGATATGTGGGTAGCTGGAATTTTTCGATGCTCCACATTGAAGACGAAAGACAATCAAAGTAAGGGGGAAAACGGTTCAGTGGCGAAGAACACGAGTCCAGAAAGAGACGGAGAGATGATGGATAGGTGTTGTTGATATTTGGATACGCTCTATGAGGCGATTCACTTACAAGAGAGATATGGTACGGCCTAAACGGCCATCGTTACTCTATGTGTGGCTCTGCGTGCCCAAGAGAGCACGGTGTGTAGCTTATAATAACTATTAACTACTACGCATGCTCCAAACTCGTCAAAATGGATCGTGCGAGATTAGAAAAGGCATTTCTATGATAGTAGCGACTTAAATTGATAAGCAATTGATTTTTTCCTATTTAACATCATTTGGACCTAAACTTGGTCTGTTGATGTATACTTCTAATAAACAAATAAACAAATAAGCAATTTGAACATCGTTGACTTACACTGCGGTTGTCTACAATTATC
Organism: Aedes koreicus; assembly: GCA_024533555.2. Classification (NCBI taxonomy): domain Eukaryota; kingdom Metazoa; phylum Arthropoda; class Insecta; order Diptera; family Culicidae; genus Aedes; species Aedes koreicus. Next base: position 4,474 of record JAHHFK020003220.1, on the reverse strand, counting down.
TGTTTCATTGAGCATGTAACAGGTAGAGTTCTGATTTGCGTAAAGTAGCCATACTTAACGCACCCAAGCCGCTAACTTCGAGCGTTTTTGAAAAATTCTAATGCAGTTTTTAATAAAGATTGGAATTTTTGATTTGGGATATTAATTTAGATAGACGTTTTGGAATAGTATGATGACCTTTTTGAAATCATAATGAACTACACATTGTTGGCAAAATGCGCGAAGTTATATGCCGCACGATGTTAGGGCGCCTCACAGGAATTTTGATCTAACTTTCCAGGGAGGAAACGGAAGTTGATGAAAGAAATTGAACAGTGTATTCGTTAGTAACATTTAGTATACAGGGCACGTCCCCTGAATATCGAAGGAAAACCTGATAGAAATTGTCCTCAATTATTGAACGGGTTTTTGTCTGAGAGATTAGGAGTAATCTTTCCATTTAATAGGCATTGGTTCTTCTGGTCAGAAGTTTATTCGGCTTTCTTTTGAAGCTTTCAAGTAACTTTTCCAGAGACGGCTTGTGATGAAAAAAGTTCAACAAGCTCAATCTTCAAATAGACTACGGTTAGTGAAGTGATTATAATTACTTTACATTAAAATGGTAGAGTAGAAGTAAGGAATGGACAAACAAAGTCACTGAGAACTCAAAAATATTATTTAAAGCGCTTGCCGTAAAGGCATTTTTTCAGAAAACATTGATTGATAGGTCCACAGCTTAAAGGAGTCCCATATGTTTTTAGCTAAAAGACAATAAAACAGTTAAATTTCATAGAATTTGGTTAGTCTTTTCCAGGTATTAAAAAAAATTTAATTCGACCTACATTTACTATATTGACGTGGACAATTTCCATTTTTCTCGCTCTGCTTTACTATATTAATAAAAGGCACACAAATATTAACTTCCTACACTCACAAAAATCGGAACGTTGTTTCCACGTGAAATTTCACGTAACTTTCACCTGAATACGTAACCAAATCTTCTTCAGTAAAATCAGGTAAACATTACGTGTCAGTGAAATGTACGTGAAAAATCACGTAACATTTATGTTATTGTCACGTAGAATGTGGATTTACGAGAAAATCACGTAGCTCTTACGTGAATTCCACGTGCTTATTACTGGTTTTGGCAGTGAAACAAAAATTACGTGCGTTTCACTTGGATACAACGTGTCGATTTTTTTGAGTGTATGCCACTTAATCTTTTTAGCTTCGAAAATATGTGAAATCACGAGAGTGTATCGTGTAAGTTAAAGACGCTTTTTTTTATTAAAACAGCAGAAGATCTGTTTAGTCGTAGTTTTGACAGCAGAATCTTTCGGTGATGAATACAAGTCAAGGATAAACAACAAAGCTTTACTAATTTCGACCGGTCGGCTCATACCTATAGCATACATTTAGGCGATTTAAAATTTTGAAAATAAGGGTAAAACACAAATGAGCGATTAGGAGCAGTAAAATTATCGGAGTTGCGAAAAATCAAAGCCCTCTTCAACACCTTAGTGAAATGGCGTTACTTTGGTCGAAAACCCACAGATGCTGTCCAATGTCACCGTTGCCAGCGATTTGAACATGGAGTGCGAAACTGCAATCTGCTCCCACTATGCGTCAAATGCGGCGACAAGCATCTTTCGAGCGAGTGCACCCTTCAAAAAAAAAAAAGCGGATTTGCAGCGTACCGACAAAAACGCGACTAGAATTTTTCGATTTTTTGGAACGCCACAAGATAGACGTAGGAATCGTCACTGAAACCTGGCTCCAACTAAAGCATGCATTTTTCCACCCAAATTTTTCATGTGTTCGTCTGGATCGTGTTTCTACTGATGCTGAAAGACGAGGAGGTGTCCTTTTTTTTTAACTTCATTGTTTATTTATTAGGCTCAAGTGCCATAGGCATAACGCAGCCGAGTTCTTTTTCATTTTTACAACGATAATAACAAATTAACTAGGTTAGTTTTGGAAAGCCGAAAAACTCGCGGCTTGGTCGAGGTTAGGGATTACAATGATTCGGGTAGGAATGAGGAAGTAGGAATCTTAACGTTGGCTTTCAACAGCAAATGGCGATGCGATATTGTTGCTGTTGGTCTGGTGAAGATGTTGCATTGTGTTAAGCTGTAACGATACAATAGAAGCGGTATTACGGGGGAGGGGAGGAGGTGTCCTGATTGCGGTTCGGAAGGGAATCAAGTTTTCCCAGCTCAGTATATCAACCAAGGTCATCGAAAGTGTTGGCATCCCAATCCCCACGACGAACGGACCAAATGATCTGCACATCATCGGAGCCTATTTTCCCGGGTCGAGAATGCGAACGATTTGGACACACTTTCGTCGCGATATCTGCACGCTCACTAGACGAGCGGAACCGTAGTTGGGGACCTTAACGCCCGTCACCGCAATTGGAACTGCTCAAAATCTAACAAGGCTGGAATATTACGGTGTCAGGAAGCAGCTACTCGAAACTTTTTCATCCACTTCCCTGACTCCTTCACTTTCAAGCCTGCCGGTCGTGGACGTTCATCTACGTTGGATCTGACTCTCTCTAACAACACGCTGAACATGACAAAGCCAATTAGTTTGAACGAACTGTCATCGGACCATCTCCCGGTTACGTTTAACGTTAGCCTCTCAGCCCCAACCGGTCGAATGACACCACCGATGCTACGCCCGTGCCAACTGGCCTCGCTTTCAACGTGAAATCCACTCCAAGTTGAACTTGATTGACCCAGTAGTGGTTGGTCTGAATAACGAAGCAGAGATTGACGCTGACTACAACTATAACGGATGCTGAGTCTGTTTTGGTTCCTGAAGTCCAAAAACGCACCTACCAAACCGCAACTATTTCTGAAAGCACCCGGAGACTGATCGCATTGCGTAATAAACGTCGCCGGCAGTGGTTCAGAACTAGAGATCCGTGACGTAGTACGTACGAGAGGAGTGCGACCAAGCCAAATTTAGCAAATTTAAGGAAACACTGCGTACGCTGAACGACGATCGAGACACACTCTGGAGAATCACCAAGGCACTTCGAAAATCCACGAAATATAGCCCACCTTTGCGACAAGGAGACAACATTATCGCTTCCCCGGTTGAAAAAGCGCAGCTATTGGCCACGAGTTTCGCACGAGCACACTCAAATCAGATGGCAGACGATCCAGATACTGTTGCTGCGGTAAACGAGTCTAACGCACACATCGACCACACTCAACTATCTGGTACTCACCCATGGCTGGTTCACCCAAAGGAAGTGGCTCAGGTCATTCGAAGACTTAAATCCAGAAAATCCCCAACATCCGGAACTGTGTCCTCAAGAAATTGCCTCGAAAAGCTCATATATTCATCGCCAAAATCTTCTCCGCCTGTATTCGACTTGGGTACTTTCCCCCCAGTTGGAAACATGCAGGTGTGATTGCAATCCCGAAGCCAAACAAAGATTCAACGGATCCGTCCAACTATAGACCAATAAGTCTGTTACCCACTTCTAGCAAACTATTAGAGCGAATAATCCTAAAGCGAATCGAGCAGCACCTGGAAAACTCAAGGATTATTCCTGATGTGCAGTTTGGATTCAAAACAGGGCACTCTAACAACCACCAACTTGTTCGCCTTGTAAAGGATATTCGTACCAATTTTTCACAAAGCAAATCGTCTGGCATGGTGCTATTGGATGTAGATAAAGCATACGACTCAGTGTGGCAGGAGGCAACCCTGCATAAAATGTTACTGGGGAACTTTCCCCTGTATATTTTGAAAATCATCCGCTCTTTCCTGCTAAATCGCTCATGTGTCAGTCGATGGATGCATATCAAATCGGCACCTAATACCATTCGGTGTCCCGCAAGGTGCTGTTCTAAGTCCCACGCTTTACAACATCTTCACCGCTGACCTAGTGATGCTCGATGATATGCGATACTGGATTCGTCGCATCGGATTCTGATCCAGTCATTGTGACCACCAGGCTGCAAGCGGCCCAAAACGCCATTGAAATCTTCCAGAAAAAGTGGAAAATAAAGACCAACGCTGACAAGTCGCAAGCAGTCTTTTTCTCACGCAAACGAAGCCTACAAAAACTTCCGCAAAACGAGATCTCTGTGTGGGGACGGCAAATTCCATGGTCGGATGCTGCTAGATACCTAGGGCTTACTCTGGACCGCAAACTTACGTTTGCCACCCACATCAAGCACACTTTGAACAGGTGCGATAAGCTCACAAGGATCCTCTACCCGTTCATCAACCGGCGCTCACACTTGGACATCAACTCAAAACTGCTGCTGTACAAGACGGTGTTCAAGCCGTCAATGACCTACGGTTTCCCTGCGTGGTACGATTGTGCTTCCACCCACAAGAAAAAGCTTCAGGTGAAGCAGAACCGGATTCTGAAGATGATGCTCAACCTGGATCCTCTGCACCCAACTGACGACGTCCACAGAATTGCAAAGCTGGAAAAGATCGACGATTGGTTCCAACGTGTTCTTCCAAA